>BLSH010293555.1:13900-33828 GCA_018402905.1 Glandirana rugosa | reverse complement strand
TTTTATTCACTATCTTGCTACAATTTATTTATCTTATCACAATATCACAGACATTCAGATTTTATTGAATTTTGCATTTACTACTTTTTATCTCGGTATTATTATATATATTATATCCTTGTTTTATTATCATGAGTATGTATACACCTGTCTAGTATCGCCCAGGCAAAATCAGCAAGGTGCATTGTACACTTCGTTTTTTACCTATTTAACTACTAACAGTGAAATAGTGTGGCAATACATCCTAGAACCACTAGGGGCAAGGTTCTTTTACTTACACACTGGTATAGGCTGCGCAGTACCATCCTCATCCTTAGATAACCATATATATTGTCAGATATTAGGCACAGCAGCAACCTAGTCCTTTCTCCAGTGTGCAACCATAGTAGCGCGGGGATACATCCTCACATGTCAAAAGAAAGGCCACATAGTGCAAAACTGTATGGTAGGTTTATTGAAGAATAAAAGATTCTACTCACATTTAAAAGAAATAATGTCAGCAGTGTGCAGCGATATGCAGATAAAAACAGCCGGCTAGTTCAAAAGGTGACGTCAGCGCTTTTAGCTTTTAGGTTTTTATATTTTTGAATATCCAAATGTACACCCTATTCAAGTTGGGGGCGGAGTTAGTAATAGCTCATATACCCATTATTCATGTTCTATGAAATCCATATGAATTTGATCCATATCTGAGTTTTTTTCTGGCACATTATTCGTCTGGGCTATATTTATAGCTCTGTATTTGCATATGTTTTTTGAAAAAAATTTTTTTTGCGACTCACCGCCAAGTACATTAATGGCAGATTGGGTTTCATGAATTCCATATAAACTTGATTCATAATTGAATTGTTTTTTTGGCACACTCTACGTTTGGGCCACATTTATTACTTTGTTTTACATACTTGATTCTGAAATCTTCCTTGCGACTCACCGCCAGGTACATTAATGGCAGACGGAGTACTTCCGCCCTCACCTTGGATAAGGGGAGGGTGACTATATTAAGGTGACAAGGTGATGGCGCGCCCATCCCTATGACGACGTCCAATCGGACGAAACGTACGTCGGAACGGGCGCGCTGATGTCACCTTTTGAACTAGCCGGCTGTTTTTATCTGCATATCGCTGCACACTGCTGATATTATTTCTTTTAAATGTGAGTAGAATCTTTTATTCTTCAATAAACCTACCATACAGTTTTGCACTATGTGGCCTTTCTTTTGACATGTTACCTATGACCTACGTATCCTGGATAACTTCCCAGGTTGATATGTGCTGGTGGTGAGGTCCGCGGTCCCGTACATAGGAGGAGCTGACCCATTGATACATCTGCACTGCATCATTGCGCATATATCTGGTGGGCTGGTAAGCTTTGAATCCTGATGGTGGAGGACTCACTTCTATACTGTGCACTTACGGTGTTTGGTGTTGGTGTAGGTGGCGGGTTGTAGACCTTAGTCAGGTACATACTTACTTCACCATATAGCCCCCTTTTCATTTTTCATATGACATCGACTCCTGTGAGTCCCGTGGAGTGAGGTCCTCAAACAATTCTTCTACAAGCACGGATTGAAGAAGGAACACTTTATTACTTGTCCTGAGCGCTGTTATGACCGTTATACGGTAAGCCTCCAATTTGGGTGTTCAGGATTGCTGGATATCAGTCTATTTACTACACTGCCTCGGACATTTGTCATTACTGGTGTATTGATACTTTCTGAAAGTGGAAGAGACTTGCTTTGATCCATCATTATTTAGGACTATCAACTTATTAGCGCGGCTCCTTTGTTATACATTTGCTTCATATACTTAGACTGAGTATTAGAGCTGCTGCTGTTGGGACTGTTTTCGGTTAGCGCAGTGTTGATCCAATCTATATATCCTAAAATGTCTTATGAACCAGCAAATCTTTTTTTATATACTTTTTACTAATCAAGCAAGCCCACCCCCTTTACCCAGTACACTACCCTATTCACAAAGTTGATCATTTTTCCAAATGACATGGAAGCATATTCTGCAGTGACACATACTTGGGACAAGTGTGGGAAATAATGTTTCTATTTGGAAAAAGGCAAAAACATAATTAACACATTTGTACCATGACGCTAATATAAACTTGGTTTTAAATAACGTGCACTGTGGTTTGCAATTAATTATTTCCTCCTTTTAGTTTCTAACCAGAACAAAATTGTATCGCATCCAATGTGCACATCTTTACATTTCAATAAACCCATAGAGTTTGGTTTACTAAAGACAAATAACCTGCTCTATAGGGTAGACTTACTAAAGGCAAATAGGCAGATCCCTTTTTACTTTGCAAGGGAATTTTCCCTTAGCTTAATAAATGAAGTGAAGTACCCAATGTACAAGAAAATTTTAAAAAGATGGTATTATGCCTGCACAAGATTGTATGATGGAAATTAGCAGAGCTTTACTTTATTTACTAAAGTAAAGAAAAAATCCCTTGCAAAGGGAACTGCCTATTTGCCTTTAGTAATGCAACCCCATAAAGTAGGTTATTATCATCTCTTATTTATATATAGGGTGTATAATCACTGGCCCAGTAAATGATTAAACTATGTGCTATGTCTAACCATTTGTGGACACTGGTAACAAAGAATAAAGGGGGTCTTTAATTATTTGTGATTTACATATTTTGCTGTGTATTCACATAATGTTTGCCCTGTTTACTCTTGAAAAATATATTTATTGTCTATTTCACGCTCATGGTTGTAGTATTCTAAAAAAAACAATGTTAGCAAATGTAATATTGAGTGTAGGCAATAATAGATCCTTAGCTGATTTCAATTTTTTCATAATAAATGCTTGTTCCCATGAAAACTGTCTAAAGCCATACATGGATCAAAATTCGGCTAGTTCAGCAGAGATTGGCCACATATCGATTCATGTATGGGCAAGGTGTTTGTACAGAAGTCAATCTACTGATTGACTGCTGTACAACCGCCCTGTTGGTAAATTTCTGCTCGATCAGCACCACCGCTGTGTATTCTGGCGGCGGGGAATTCTCCCACACTCAGAATACAAAGGCTCAGCAGGAGAATTCCCCCATCTACCTCGAATGTGTGATTGGGGGAATTGAGAAATTTCTTTTTTTCGTTCAACCTGCTGGTTGAATGATAAAAAATAAACATCTATGGGCTGCCTAAGAGGGTATTTATCTCCTTACAGTTGGATATTTATCTTACTGCTGGGCATACAGGACAGGAAATGAACTGCAATATCTCCAATGGCAAAAAGCTTTAAATTGTGAAAATGTATTCAATTCTTAGGATATTTTTTCCTACTTGGAAATAAAATGTTTCCTACCTCTGTAAATATTTTTCTGTTTTTATTACTTGGGGTTTGAATCCTGGTAACTCCATTGGCTATCGAACTGGTCTAACCAGCTGTTGTTTGATCTCCCTACCCTAAAGCATATACTGTGAAATAGATGCATGTGCATTGTGAGCTTCAGTTCATAACTGGAGGAAAAATGTAAAAGAATGTGGAAAAATAATCACATTTTTATAGTAATAGTAAAGAAAACTGCAGGGCAAATATTTCACAACCTGGACTGAAGTAGAATTTTTATTACAGTTCAAAACATATCTTTGAAAAAAATGTGTGACCCAAGCATGCCCTCAGTATTAGTACTGTTTTTCTTAAAAGCAATAAAAGCTTTTTAACATGCATTTAGTTTTGGTTGAACTGCAGCAAGATTGAGTTCCAACCCAATATCCCCTTTACCAACTCTATCCATGACAGTCTCTGTAGCAGTGTCAAGCTACCCATACACGACTCTCCTTAGAAGGTGGCATATGGTATAAGAAACATCACTGGGTATAATAAGAGCAAAGTATTTGTGAGTGTAATGTTTAAGGGTTGTTATCTGGTAAGGAGATTTCCTCGCTGGTGTAATAATGACTTAAATAGACCTACCACTATCACTGGGACAGTAAGTGAGAGAAAACCTCAAATCAGTTGTCATGAGAACAGCAATAGAAGGGAAATCTTCCAATAAGGACACTTGTTTTGGGGACAACTATCTAAGAAGGGATTTCCTTTGCATTGAATGTATTTCTCCTCAATTCCAGTTGGGTCTAAAGGGGAGAAAGTAAAGGGAAAAAAACCTGACAGGAATTTTAACCATTCCCTACTCTTTTCAAAATGAAACTACAGAAGGCTGCAATAGGTTATGAGGCAAGATGTGAATGTTTGGGCCTCGAAAGAAAAAAAATAAAAACTGACCCCATTGAGTTTGGCACCCCTATCATCTGTTTGTTTTTTAAGTGGTTCTAAAGGCAAAATGTTTTTTTTATTAAATTCATTCCCTACATTAAGGTAAAATACATTCCACTAGCTCTTCACCCCCCCCCCCCCCCAACACCCACCCCCTACCCTCAGCCTCTAAAAACGTACCTGCCTCTTCTCAAAATCCAGCACTATCCCCATCTGCAGCACCAAACCACCGATTTCCTGGCTTCATAGGAGACATAGGCAAAAACAGGAGCCATTAGCTGCATTGCTGCATTTGTTTCATTCTGGAGATGTCCCCTCATTTCCTGTCTTGAAGACACAACATTAAGGAAGAGGAAATCTTTCCAAACTGAATGAAAATATCCTCTTAAAGCTCATTTACAGATGTGGCTGTCCTTTCAAAAGTAGTCCATGATGGATTGCTTTTTAGAGGCATTTAGAGGCCATATGTTAGCTCCCCATCACCTGTGCTAACCACTAAAAGCCTAGAGCACTGCACCACAACTACCTGCATTGCATGCGGTTGGATAGCAGTTGCGGCATGGACCCATGCACATGAATGGGTCAAGTTTGGTGCCACCAATGCCTGACAAACATGACAGGTTGTATAATTCTTGCTGAGGCATTGTGTACTGACATTGCTGCCTACCATGTTAATTTATGACTGGGCAGTCAGGGGCAGTGAAACCGTGGATCAGCCTCCAATATTTAACCCCCCCCCCCACCTGCTGCTGTAAATGATGCCTTTCACTGCAACACAAGCCCCTATTGGAATTTTCCTTCACTTCCTGGTCTGGTGACAGCATTAAACTCTGGGATTTTGTATTGCTTTCATCACATGGATAGTGGTGACCAGGACATATAGAAAAGGTAAATTACCAGGGAGGACACAGAAAACAATAAAAACATGACAGGGCTTTTGGTTTAGACCTTCTGCAACCTGGCTGTACCTGCAAAGTAGGTCCCCACAGACTTCTCAAAGTTGGGGACTCACGGGAAACTGTCTTGCAGAAGTCTATGTGTAAGGAAGATGTTTGGGTCGGGATGTAAAAGAAAGCTGGGGCCCATGGCCTGCTGAACCAAGGTAAGTATGCATCTGGAGAGGGGGAGAGTGCTGTAGTCTTGATCAGAGAAAGGGGGCAAAAAGAATGTGTACTTATTCTTTAAAGTGAAAAAAATGTATACTGAAACATACCTAAAAAGCTGTAGGTGTAAATTGAACCACGGTATGGCAGATCCTATTTTCATGCCTTTCAGAAAGTTGTCTTTTTATGATATGACTTTTTAAAATCTAAGTAAAACACTTCTTTAAGAGCACAACGTAACAGGGGAAACAACCTGTTTCTCTTGTGTAACTTTGCAAAAGAGCATTTTGAGAAAAGCATTCTTCAATATAAACTATGAGCTTCAGCAGAGAGCAGTCCTTTCCCACATCCTTCCCTGCAGCTCCTCACTGAGAGGTGTCAGCACGGCTGAAAGAATGAAGTGGCCCACACATTGTTTGCCTCAACTATTATATACTTAACATTTCCATGACAAAAGTGCCACTCGACTTCTCACCGATTAATGCAGCTTGAGGGTTCTTGTCCTCCTTTAATAAAACATTGTTGAAATCATTTATTTAGAGCCCCTGGTTACTACGGGGAGAATGGCCATCTTTGTGCCAATATATAGTGTATACAGTTCACTATTTTGTAGTAGATCATTTTTTTCTTGGGAGGAGAAAGACACAGACTAAATGGTACCATGGGAAGTATTTATGGAAAAGGCTTTTCATTTCTTATATTACAACGTAACCATACAGTGCACCCTTAATCACCTCCTGGGGGCGAGCTTGGTGGCAGCTTTAACCCTTTCTGTCACGTAGGGAGCGGCCTGAAATGCCCCTGTTTTTTCAACATCATGCTTGGCTTTGTTTGATGTTAGGGATAAAATAAATATAGTGGTATCTGCACAACAGCTATTCCTACTAAACAGTATTATGGATTCAAATCCAAACAACATGCTATGCATTATAGCATGCAAGGTGATTGGGGCATGGGAGCACATTTTAACACTTAACCTCCAGAAGATTTACCCCCTTCATGACCAGGCCATATTTATGCATATGACACTGCGTTACTTTGAAGGTAAAAACACACAACAGATTTGTACTTGCACAGCAGTAGCAGACAAGATATGTGTATATACAGGCTGGCCCCAGGTTACAAACAAGATAGGGACTGTAGGTTTGTGCTTAAGTTGAATTTGTTTGTAAGTCGGAACAGGTACATTTTTTAAGTATAGCTTCAGCCAAAAAAGCGATTTTTAAGCATTTTTTATAGCATAGGGAAGGCTTAACACCCCTGTAATGTTTGTTTTGCTGCCTATGTCCCTGTTCAGAAGATTTCACCTCACTTCCTGTCCCAAAGATAATTGGATTTTGAAAATTTTGAGTTGTTGTGGAAACAAACCTTGGTGATAAAGCTTCAGTGGAGACACCTTTTTCCCATAATAACTCTTACAGGAGTGAATTTTCCTTCCTAGGGGGAGATTTCCTCTCACTTCCTGTTGTCTCCCTCCATTTGTAAGTAGGAGTCGTTTGTAAGTCGGATGTTTGTAACTAGGGGACTGCCTGCATGTATATATACACTTCTAATAATAGGTATATAAATGATCCATAGTCTAGGACAGGGATAAGCAATTAGCGGACCTCCAGCTGTTGCAAAACTACAAGACCCATCATGCTTTGCCTCTGGGTGTCATGCTTGTGGCTGTCAGAGTCTTGCTATGCCTCATGGGATTTGTAGTTCTGCAACATCTGGAGGTCCGCTAATTGCATATCCCTGGTCTAAGAGAAAGCTGTTAGTTTAGGTAGCAGACATCTTCTGAGTGTGTCCATAAACTCTATAAGAGACGAAAGAAAAGGAAGGGGGAGGGAGGCGCACCTAAGTATAGTATTAATAGCACAATTTGTGCAATATAAAATGCACTTACGAGATATAAGAAAGAACACACACATTGTCAAAAACGGATTATCATCCTCAAGGGCTGCCACTGTCCAAAGCTTCTTCAGGTCCAGATGGCTGTAGAGAGGAGAGCTGGGATGCAGGAAGTGTCCATGAAGTCAGAGCCAATACAATATTCCCTACGCACACCTTCGTGGAAATGGCTGTAGTAATGCTGGGTGCTGAAATGACGACAGGCTGAAAACCACCGACAAATCGAATAAAGAGATGTCACCAGCACACCAAGCATTCCTCAAAAAATATCTATGTTATACGGTCGGCAAGCGATAAAAAGCATATCTATGTTTAAAATGTGAAATCCATATGATCTGAACGATCTTGACATTGTAAACATACTTTTTGAAGATCCCTTACATTTACTTCCATGAATTCTTTGACCCATATTCACCTTTCCTTCTGAGTAGGCACAGCTGTGGCACACATTTCACAGAGCCTGCCTTCTGATCTACAGAGGTGCTGAGAGGAGGAGACTTAGGAGAAGTCATTACAGGTATCACTGCTTGCTGACAGCGAAATACAATGGGATATGTAGGCTTTAGAATTTCAAAGTAAAGCAAAGGATTACCCGAATGTGATGCTGCAAAGCATGCAGGGAGTCAAGGAAGTTGTGCAAGGAGATGGTCAGCACACGGGCAATATAAAAGAAGATAAGTAAGCTTATATTGGATTGTCAAAAAAATGAAAGCGTATGTTGTGACCATAGGTTCTCAAAAAATCTTTATACACCAATATACTGTATATTCCTACACTCCTTTTCCATAAAAACAGGGATTCTTGGATCACATGTACATGATCAAGTTGGCAACACAGATCCTTTGGTCATTTATTGTTCTACAAGTAAAATGCTTACAAAAATACTGGTCAGCTTTATCAAAGCAAATAATTTTCCTTAAAGCTGAATTCCAAGAATTCAGCAACTTTGCAAAAAATGCAAGCATGCAATGAGTTAAGTTCAATGAGGTGCATGTCACCTCCAAGACCTATCACTATTACCTATATGTGACTGTTTTTTAGGATACACTCCAGCTTTGAGGAGAGAGGAGCACACACAGAGCCTATAGCTGCCCCTCCCCTCTGCTACCGATTCACGGAAGCCTTTGTATTCTATGAATGAGTTCACAAAATACAAAGGCTTCTGTGAATGAGCAGAAGGAGGCGAGGGGGGCATAGCTGTCCCAGTGACTCTGCTCTTGAAACCACACTGAGTAGCAATAGGGCTCTGGAAGCTATCTTCCTGGAGCACAATAAACCTGTCAGATGTAAATACTAGATATGAGTCTACGAGGCAGCAGGCACCTTCTTAGACTTAAAGTGTTACTAAATCCAGGACCCTGCATTCACTATATCTGGTCTCCCACAGTACACAGAACATGGAAATGCAATCATTTTAGCGAGTATAAATTGCTAAATGCCTTTTTCCATCAGCAGTAAATACTGTAGCAGTAGTGACTTCTATTAGTAACTGGTTAATGCTTGTAGGAGGAGTTTTCAAAATTAAATGAATGAGCTGAAAATGAAAATGTTTATCTAAAATTTACAAACATTTTCATTTTCAGCTCATTCATTCAATGCATTGGGTATGAGGCATTGATTTGGAGCACACCAGGATGGCACTGGCAGGCATCATACATGGGCACAGTGCCATCCCTACAGTGCACAATAATGCCCTTACCTGGTGGTCTAGTGGGGGCTCCCTTGTGGTCCTGGGCGGCCTCTGATTTCCTTCCCTGGTGGTCCTGGGCAGCCTGTGTGTGATGTCCGGGGGGGGGCTCCCAGATGGTCTTGATCCGGCTCCATGGTGGTCCAGTAGGGTGATCCTGAGGGTGGCTGCGCTGATAAATATTCAGCGCAGCCCCCCCCGTCAGGAGAGCAGCCGATCGGCTCTCCGCTGCTCTGGTCTGCAGACCTGAGCAGAGGAAAAGCCGATCAACGGCTCTTCCTATTTACACTGTGATCAGCCGTGATTGGTCACGGCTGATCACATGGTAAAAGGCTTCGGATCGAAGCCTTTTACCTCGGTCGGTAATGCGGTGGGTCAGCCTGACCCACGGCACCACCGATCGCCGCGATGCGCGCCCCCAGGGGCGCGTGATCGCGGATTATCCTGAGGACGTCAATAGATTCCAGTCAGGATAATGAACCCCCCGCCCGGACGTCATTTGTCTAAACGCCGGGCGGGAAGTGGTTAAGGAGCGGTTAAACCCCACTGTTGAGCTGCATTTTTACTACCCCTTTACCACTCCCTTTGTTGCTACTGAGGCAGCAGCCATGGCTTGTACACATACCGCGGTCGCAGCAGGAATTATGCCCCCTGTTGTTGAGTGCGACACATCCAAGTGACTGGCGCCAGGCTGCAACCGCCCAACAACTGCGCACAATATGTGCAGCTGTCCGGTAATTAGGGGTGTAGCCATGTGCTCCCTTGGGAGTGGCTGGTAGTTGCGGTTCTCCTTATAGCTGCCATCAATCCCACCATATCTCAAACATCCGAAGTCACTGAACAGGCCGGCTCTTGTTTTTGTTTGTCTTATTTAGGGGATTAACTTGGATGGGGAAAAGGGGTGACTGTGGGATGCCAAAATAATTGGTTACAGGACCT
Organism: Glandirana rugosa; assembly: GCA_018402905.1. Classification (NCBI taxonomy): domain Eukaryota; kingdom Metazoa; phylum Chordata; class Amphibia; order Anura; family Ranidae; genus Glandirana; species Glandirana rugosa. The sequence continues at coordinate 23,968 of BLSH010293555.1, read as the reverse complement.
CCTATATACACGACCGTATATACAGCTTTACTTCCTCCAGCACTGTCCACTATTCCTCTCCCAGCCTGCTCAAGCCTTTCCTTCAGCTTCCAGGGTCTGTTACTCACCGACTCCAGTGGATACTTTAACCTCCTCCCGCCCGCGCCATAGCCGAATGACGGCTACAGCGCGGCTCTAAAATGCCGGGAGGACGTCAATAGACGTCCTCCCATTTGGCTTGTGCTGGGCGCGCTCCCGCGGGCGCGAGCGGCACGTGCACGCGCCGCTCGCGCCCGCGGGAGCGTGCCCGCGGGTCGGGCGGACCCGATGTCCGCCGGAGACCCGCGATCTCCTTTCAGAGAGGAGGAACGGGGAACCGCCGAAGTAAACACGGCGGTTCCCTGTTCTGTGAATGGGACATGACAGATCTACTGATCCCTGTCACTGGGATCAGTTAGATCTGTTATGTCCCGACCAGCCCCGCCCCCCCACAGTTAGAACACACCCAGGGAACATATTTAACCCCTTCACTGCCCCCTGCTGGTTAACCCCTTCACTGCCAATGACATTTATACAGTAATCAGTGGACATTTAAATTTCTGATCGTTGTATAAATGTCATTGGTCCCAAAAATGTGTCAAAAACGTCCGACATGTCCGCCCCGACATCGCAGTCCCGATAAAAATCGCAGATCGCCGCCATTACCAGTAAAAAAAATAAATAAATAAAAACGCCATAAATCAATGTCCATAGTTTGTAGGCGCTATAACTTTTGCGCAACCCAATCAATAAACGCCGATTGCGATTTTTTTTATCAAAAATATGTAGAAGAATATAAATCGGTCAAACTGATGAATAAATTTGTTTTTTATTTTTTATTTTTGGATATTTATTATAGCAAAAAGTAAAAAATATTGTTTTTTTTTCAAAATTGTCGCTCTTTTTTTGTTTATAGCGGCGATCAGAAATGACGCAGAGGGGATCAAATACCACCAAAAGAAAGCTCTATTTGTGGGAAAAAAAAGGACGCAAATTTTGTTTGGGTACAACTTCGCACGACCGCGCAATTGTCATTCAAAGAGCGACAGCGCTGAAAACTTAAAATTGGTTCGGGCAGGAGGGGGGTTTAAGTGCCCAGTAAGGAAGTGGTTAAAGTGTTCTCAGTAGCACCTCTGTTGTTCTCTTACTCCCTTGTGCTGCTCCAGGAATCCACTCCACTCCTGGCTGCACCCAAGCCTCCAGGCCTCAAGGTCACCAACCCAGAGTAGGGGCTCCCTCCTGGGTAGAGGCTTCCACAGCACCTCTGCTACATTCTCCACACTTCCACCCGACTTCTCCTCCCCCTTGCTGGCAGACTACTGTATTTAAGGAGGCCTGTCCCCTGCCAATCCAGACTGTAGATTGGTCGGGGCTCCTTGTCATACATCAGGAAGTGAAATCTCCTCATCCATCCCCCTTTCCAGAGCCTTTTCTGCTCAAAGGGGAGGAAAATCCAAGGGGTGTAACATCCTTCCATCTCCAGCCACTCCCTGAGCCACTCCCCAGCCCAGATCAAAACATTCAGGCCTGCACCTACAGTCAGGTCTGACTAAATGTTGCCTCTCCTAGCAAAAAGACCTCACCAAAAAAACACCTACACTTTGGGGGCGCTACAGGGGGTTACAACAGGCAGTGAGGAGATGGTACAACGCCTCCTCACCACCTGTCCTTTGCTGTCTGAAGAAGGATCTGAAAGTGGATTGTGCTTTAGACAGCAAAGCAAGTCTAAACGAGGCCAAAACGTTTTTTTCTTTTTCACGTAATCCAGCATGGTATTCACTTCAAGCATTACAGTTTTACTCTAAAAGGAACCTGTCAGTATATGAAATCTGCAATTGCTGAGCTAATCAGCAAATCAGGGGTCTCTGACTGCTCCCTCTAACCCTCTGCTTTGCAGCTATTTCTTGTCTACATGAATATGTTGGTGTTGGCTTGATGTTGGAACATGCCTGCACATTTCCCGTCAGCGCGCCTGCTAGTAGTCCCCGCTGCAAGAGCATGCAACGGGGTATTAATGCAGAACAGCCAAAGGGAAAGAGCGTTTTCATCCTATAACAGGAAGTGCTCGCAAGGGCAGATAATCAGGCATCATTTAATAAATACGCACTTTTAAAAATACTACCTTCTGTTGAACAGACAGTTGTACACACAGACCGAAATTGGTCGGTTCCTGCTGAACTGGCCGCTTTTCAGCCCATATGTACCATGTTTCAGTACAGTTAGCACAGAGAGCAAGTTACATTATTCTGTAGAATCAGCCAAATTTTGATCCATCTGTGACCCTGTCAGCCCCACCTGACTCAACAAACCTACCTGAAAATTGAAGGAGCCAGGTGGAAAATTCTTAGCCAAACAGTAACTGCAGCCAATCAAATGCAGTCACTGTTCGGGTATTCCTATAGCTGTGGGAGCAAGGGAGATTCCTTCATCTTTGCTGCTTAGTGTGGATTGGGAATGAAACACTAAACTCAAATTAGGTTACAGTGATTACATTGTCTGATTTTAGAAGTTATTTCAATCGATAGATATTAATATTATTATACTGGATAATATATGATATAGAGCATCAACAGTTTATGCAGCGCTGTACAAAATGGAGGGAGACACAATACAATTCAATACAAAAGGGATCAGAAGTCCTGCTCATTAGAGCTTACAATCTAAAAGATGGATAGCATTAGTAGCTCACTATCTGGTTTCATTTGATACCTGGAATTCCTGAGTAATCAAAGCCTGTTATTTCTTTTATTTAGGGGTTTTTCTTAGGGCTGGTTCACACTGCCACAACTTGCGCTCTGCTCTGACTTGTGTTGCCCCAAGTCGCTTGACATTTGAAATCCCATTGAAATGAATGAGAGCTGTCTTAATGTACACTACTGAAGTCGCTCCGACTTCAAAAAAGGTTCCTGTACTACTTCAAGGCGACTTCTATCCAACTTGTGCCCATAGAATTCAATGGAAGTCACTCCCAAGTCGGATCCCCATCTATATTGAAGCAACTTTACAGGAAAAAGTAAATAATTTACCCAGTGAATTCCCAGGCAATCACCTCCCTCCCCCCTCTGATTGGCCACAGGCAAAGTCGCCTGGCATGGAGTCACGTTGTAGGTCGCCCAAAGTCGCGATGAAGTCTCCTAGAAGTTGCGTTAAATTTGCCTAGCAAAGTCACGCCGAAGTGTGAACCCAGGCTCATGGTCCCGAGAACCAATAAAGTTTCCAATAGATGGTTGCTCTGTTGGAATGCTTACAGTTAGATCAGGAAACAACGTCTAGGAACATTGACAGTGGGGAAGACCACTTAGTACATTCAGCCAATACCACCATGCAGGTTTATATACCAATCCTTCTAAAGAACAGCTGTTTGGCAAATCAATCTCCCTACTGCTATATCATGCCTGGAGTACCTTGCCCTATGCTGCAGCATTTATTTATTTACTTATTACAGGTACTTATATGGTGCTGTCAATTTATGCAGCGTTTTACATTTTACATATATATTATACATTCACATGAGTCCCTGCCCTCAATGAGCCTACAATCTAAGGTCCCATCCCTAACTCACATTCATACACACACATACTAGGGTCAGTTCAGACAGGAGCCAATTAACCTACCAGCATGTCTTTGGCTTCATGTGCACCCTGCCAACATTTACCAAGGCTGTGGAAAAACATAAAATGCGGCAAAATCGCGTCATTCCTATCCTGAACATGATATTTCCATGTTCAGGTGAGGGAGGTTGAAGCTCACCTAACCACGGCAGCTCCTAAGCTCTGCAAAAAGTCTATGTGTACCTGGACACATAGACTTTTATGGAGTTGAGTTTAGGAGCTTTGGCACAAAAACACGAAAAACTCCTAAACTCAAATTTAGGAGCAGCTAGTGTACATAAACCCTTTGGAGTGTGGGAAGAAACCGAAGTACCCATGCAGGTAGTGTCGTGGTTGGGATTCGAACCAACAATCCTAGTGCTGCCATGCGGAAGTGCTAACCACTTAGGATAAACGCAGATTGATTCTGCAACCCACATCAATTCAGTACATGGCTCCACACTCAAAATACTTGTATGCTGGGTTGTTCCGAGGCTTGATACATTATGAATTTGTGCCAAAAAGTATCTTTTTACCCTTGTTTGTGTCAAACAGTTAAGTATTGGAGTGTTCTGTGTACTGTGATACCAAATACAGAATGTACACAGCTTAACTTCATGAGCTACGATTGACCTCAGATAATATAGAGCCAGTGGACTGAAGCAGAGCTAGAAGTACTTTGCCAGAGGTCAGTGGGGACAAATGAAGCGTATATATCCTTTATCCAGCATGACTCTTCAATGGTGTGATCCTAGGTTTCATGCTGTTTCCATTGTTTCTATTCACAATTAGAAAGCTCTGAGTTAAGAGGTTTCTGAAGTTACTCTATGGAAAACAAGTTGAGAAAGGCATAATAATAAACTGATATAATATATATATATATATATATATATATATATATTACATTATATTGTATATATGTATGTGTCTATGTATAAGAAAATGCTGACTAGCAAAGGCAGTGCCTTTACATAGTATGGTACTCTAGTGACATGGATACTGCTATTGCTCTATTACCATTTAGTAAAGTGATTTAAATAACAGAATAATATTGTGTCAACTATAACCTCTCAATCAAAGTATCAAGAACATGAATTAATGGTGATTATAGTTATGATGTATGGTGTTATGATGTATGGGAATTATAAGTGAACGTGGAGAGACATACAAATTTGCAACTCATTTGTAAAAATGAAGGTATTCATTAATGGAAACTGTTGAACAGTTATTGACTCCAATCAGATGCAGTCACCATTCGGGTGTTCTGACAGCCAGGGGTGCCAACTGTAGGGCAGGGTACATTCTTCCATTTTTGTTGTTTGGCTCGTTCAGGGGAAACTGTTAGATGTCTTTTGTTCAACTTGTAGGCTAAGGAAAATAAATCTATGCATGTATGGAGAGCTTTAGCTTTCATTAGTAAATCAACATTACTGACACACATACCTTGCATTAATTGACACCCTTCTTTTCATGTATAAACCATAAGGCCTCATGCACACTGGATGTTTTCTCAGCTGCCCCTAGGCACATCAGACGTTTTTCTGTTTTTTTTCTCTTGCCTCTAAACGCCCCTGCATGTTAGCCTATGGGGCTATTTACTAAAACTGGAGAGTGCAAAATCTGGTACAGCTCTGCATAGAAACCAATCAGCTTCCAATTTTATTGTCAAAACTTAACTGACCAAGCTGAAGTTAGAAGCTGATTGGCTATCATGCACAGCTGCACCAGATTTTGTGTTCACCCGTTTTAATAAACCCACCCCTGTGTGTCCATGCACAAAGAGACTTTTAGGCCTCATACACACGGACGTTCTTTACCGCCGCGTTTTTTAGTGTTTTTTGCAGCTCTCCATGTTATTCAATGGCCCCATAAAAACGCAGACGTTTTTGAGCTGTAGATGGCGTTATTAAGCTGTACATCGAACGCAGGACACGCGCGTTCCGAAGCTGTAACGTTATGGCGTTTTTGACGCTGAGCCGGCAAAAGGCTCACTAACGTGCATTAACGCCGTAGCGATGTTAACTGCCGTTTTTTGTGCCGGGTTTTCATGGTAAAAAATAGCAGATGAATGTTTTTTGTTTTTTTTTAAATGCCTGTTGATACAGACGCTCATTAACGCAGATGCAAAACGCTGACAAAATTGCGTTTTTGACGCCGATTTTTTTCCTGACGTCTGCCCCTATGTTTTGCTATTACGCCCATGTGTATGAGGCCTTAGAGTTTAGTGGCAGAGGCGTTTAGAGGCAGGAAAAAGATCCCACCACCAGTGCATCCAAGAGCAGCAGAGTTTTGGCAGAAAACAGGGCTTGACACTACTAAATGCACGTTTAGTGCTTAACCACTTCCCGCCCAGCCTAATAGCAAAATGACGGCCAGGCGGTGGTTTCATTATCCTGACCAGACGCCATATGACGTGATTCAGGATAACCCACGATCGCACGCCTGGGGGCACGCATCGCTGCGATCAGTGGTGCAGTGCATCAGTCTGACACACCGCATTACCGCTCTCGGTAAAGAGTTTCCATCGGAAGCAATGTGACCAATCATGGCTTGTCACAGTGTAAATAGGAAGAGCCGTGTATCGGCTTTTCCTCTTCTCGTGTCTGCAGATGCAAGTAGAGGAGAGCCGATCGGTGGCTCTACTGACAGGGGGGGTTTGCACTGAATTTTTATCAGTGCAGCCCCCCTAGGATCGCCACCCAGGACCACCAGGGAGTCCACCAGGGAATGCTCACCCAGGGACCACCAGGAAAGCCCATCCTGACCACCAGGGAGCCCACCCTAGACCACCAGGTAAGGGGCACAATGCCCAACAGGGATGGCAATCTTGGATGCCACCCAGGACCGCCAGGGAATGCCTCAAAAAAGTGCCATCTATCATTGCTGCCTATCAGTGCCCATCCAGTGCCACCTATCAGTGCCCAGTGTCACCTATCAATGCCGCCTATTAATGCCCATCATTGCCGCCTATGAATGCCCATCAGTGCTGCTTATCAGTGCCGCCTATCAGTGCTGCATATATGTGACTAATCAGTGCCGCCTCATCAGTGCCACCTCACCAGTGCCAATCAGTACTGCCACATCCGTGCCTATCAGTGTAGCCTCATCAGTGCCCCTCAGTGATGGAGAAAACATACTTATTTACAAAGTTTTGTGACAGAAACAAAGAAAAACTTTTTTCTTTTTCAAAATTTTTGGTATTTTTTTATTTGTAGCGCAAAAAATAAAAACCCCAGAAGTGATCAAATACCACCAAAAGAAAGCTCTATTTGTGGGGAAAAAAAGTCACAAATTTTGTTTAGGTACAGCGTTACATGACCGCGCAATTGTCATTGAATTGCGACAGCCCTGAAAGCGTCTGGTATTGAAGTTGTTAAGGCATTTTGCATTAGCATTTTTAAGTGCCAGAAAATGCTGATAAAAGCCTATGTGTGCATGGTCACATAGGATAACATGCAGGGCAGTTCACTGGCTGTAGAAAAAAAAAGCTAAAAACAGCAGCTGGAAAAAATGTCCAGTGTGCATGAGGCCTAAGGGTTAATTTATTTCAGTGGCCAGAATAAATTATTTATTCTGGCCAATGAAATGAATTAATGCCCAAGCGCTTGATGCAAACTTTTACAAGCATCAGGGTTTTCTTCCAAAACCGTTGCTGCTGGGAGGGAAGGCTTCTAGAAGAGTTTGCAAATGTCCTTTTTGTATGAGCCTTAAAAAAGAGCTATTACACTAAATTTAAAGCAACTATTCAGTCTCTGAGACATATTTATTAAAGGAGATGAAAATCTTTACTCAGTTATATGTATAATCCTTCAATGTAACTGTCCAATCACGTGAAAAGGAAACTCTTGTTTATTTGTTTCAATAGCACATGATTGGATAATTGAAGCAAATCTTCAATCAGAGTATTGAGTAAAGATTTCCAACTCCCAGTTTTCCAGTATCAGTGCCCTAATGTTGTAAAGCACTGTGCAAACTGTTGGCACTATATAAATTCTGTATAATAATAATAATTATGACAACCACATTGAGCATACCACATGCCAATAAGGTACAAATCTAACTAAATGATGGGCATATTATGCAGACATGTACAATCCAGACAGCAAAGTACACGGTATAATATAAAATAAGTACATAAAATATTTACCTAAATTGTACATCCATGAGAGGTATGTTATAATGTGCTTTCATGCACAGGTAATAAGTCTTCTGATTTGCTTTTTTGTATAAATATATTGGCTTGTAGGTAACTAACTTTTCAGTTACTGAATATGTAGCAACAGTACACTTAATGAGACACAGGTTTAATGAGCTTTCTGGTATAAGTAGTAAGTCTTGTTTAAACTGTTTTACTTGTCTGTTTTAATATACTGATTAGCAAGTATTTAAATTATCTTCTTATTCAGTGGCAAAAAGTAGAACATTTTGCAGTAACACAGACTGATTGCCTTCTGCGGGTTGCTGTACTTTGATAACTATTATTGCCAAGCAGTTATCATTACCTCCACAAAACCTGTAAGAGCTCATTTACACTAGTTTTGCTCTTTAAAAAGTGATCTGCAGAGGATCGCTTTTCAGAGGGCATTTGACAGGCGGTAAGGAGGTGTTGTAACGCCTCCTCACTGCCTGTTTTAACTCCTGAGAAAAATACATTCCCCTCTGGGGGATCTATGTACATTGCAAGGATTATAACAAACTTTGTTGCAGATTCCTACCTTTTGTAATTCTGAAGAAATCCTTCTGTGCTTCTCTTTGCCTCTGTACTGAGTGGGTCTAACCTAACTATCAGCTGTGGTAGCTGCAGGCTACTAATGAGGAAATCTGCTGGGCCTGCATCCCTTTAGACGTGTTCCTATTGAAAGTATTTCTCCAAAAATGACATTTTTGTTGCAGGGGATGCCTGAAATCTGACTTGTGTCTTAGGCAGACTTCTGGGAAAATTGGTGAGCCAATCACACAAGCAGGAAATGATGTTTCTGGGGAGTGGTCAGTACACATTCTGCGTACAGAACTCCAGGTAGCCATATTTCACTGCATTGTTAGAAAATTACAGTAGCTGCAGATTGAAAAGGAAAGGTCATTTTTAATAACATTCAATTACAATATGACTTGTGTCGCAATTATATACCTTATATTTTCTTTATTTGCTCACGAAAGTGGAGTTACCCTTTAAATGGGTCAGGTTCAGCATTCTATACTGTACTGCCTACTGAACACAATAGATAGGGAGAATTGTTTATGCTGCTCCAGGATTCTTTGCATGTGTACGGCTGGCTTTGTAATTCAGGGGGTGGTCAAATCGCAGATCAATTCTCTGTTTTTATTCCCCAGCCACAAGTAAAAAATAGACCTAAAACACAAGGAGATTAAAGTGTAACTAAAGACAAAATTTTTTAAATTTTATTTGCGGATAGAGTGGAAAGGGATTAGAGCACCTGTCAGTTTTCATTGCAGTCTGTTTCCTCATTAGGGAGATTCACCCTCTTTATTTCTCCTGTTTAGCGGTATAATCAAAAAAAAAAAAAAAAATCCCAAATTTTTGGGTTGACACCAGAACAGTAAAAGAGGGGAAATCTGATTGCTTATTATGTGCAAATGGAGAAGCTCCTTATCTCCAAACATTTCAGATGTTAAACTCCAGCTTACTCTAGTTAAAGATTTTGAATTTAGCTCCGTCCTGTAAATAACACTGTCACAAAATACAACCAAGCCTGGAAACCCTTGCTACTTATTCAAAACCAGCACAAGCTTTCTACCCCGGAATAAAGGCAGAGTTAACAAATCCTCCCTTTCTTATGGATCTACGCTTGATATTTCCAATGCATCATTGGCTTCGCTAGACTGTATTTCACCATTCAGTATTGTACTTCTACATAATATTGCGTTACCGTTTTGTGTTTCCTTCCTTGTACTTGAAATTCCAACTAAATCATATATACTGCAAACTATAGGCTGGTCGTATTGACTTCCCCCTCTTATGACACAGATTTACGCATTTATTGTTTGTGAAAAAAATTATTGAGAAGAAAAGAGAGGAAATCTTCCAATGGTGACACTATTTCTAGTGACACCCTGGGAATCCCTTACTTTAGAGGGATTTCCTATCACTTCCTATTTTGGCTATGGAACAGAAAGTGAAAGGAAATCTCCCCAATGGGACACAGATGGCAAAAAACCCCAAAAACTGACGGGTTATAACCCTCCCTAAAGCCCGGGGCAAACGGGCCGAATATTGTCTGGTGTCGGTACAACAAAAACTGGCCAACATTCGGCCAGTGTGTACTTCAGCCCGGCTGACTTCAGTCTGTTGAATGGGCATGCTGGAAAACCAGCATCCAATCGGCATCCAGGGCTGGCAGCCAATGGTTGCAAGTGCTGACAGGTGTGTTTTGAAGGGGGGGGGGGGTCAGAACACAATAGCTCGGGGGGGGGGGGGGGTTATCACAGTGGTAACCTTCTA
>BLSH010293490.1:4271-15759 GCA_018402905.1 Glandirana rugosa | reverse complement strand
GATGACGAACAGTTCAGGAAGATGTGTATTTATGTGTCTATGACGTAAAGATCCTTATATATCCTGAATGTAATCAGTCCTCAAATAGAAGATTTAAATAAGACACTATAAACCGCCAAGAACGACACACACATCTTATCATTACAATGGGAGACTAAAAACCATTACTGATCACAACTCGCTTGGGCCTGACATTGCAAGCCCAGGCATGGCTTGAAAGCCCACAGGCACCGTGCCTGGGCCTGGGCCTGGGCCTGTAAAGTTTTTAGCAAGCCCAAACCAGGCCCGAAGACGATAAAATGAGGTGCACAACTCTTCGACGTCCCGTCGGTTAGTTGTTCGCAAAGTGACCAAACGGGAATCTTCGGTAGTGGCAAACCAGTGAAACGCTTGTTGATTGGCTGCCCTGCAGCTTCTCAACACGTGGAGTAAAATAGCAGAAGCCCGGACCAAACCCGAACGATTTTTGAAATGTCCGGGTCCGGGTCCGGGTCCGTGCCACGGACACCCGAAAGTTCGGTACGGACCCGAACGTTACAGTCCGGGTTCGCTCAACACTAGTCATTACCAAAAATCAGAGGGTAACATTACTATTCTACACACACAGCAAGAACCGCCAAATATCACAGAATAAATTTAGAAGATAAACTCCTGACTAATGTAAGTCCTATATATTCCTAGAAATGCAGTATCTGTGTATTTATGTGTAGAAGGACTTGACAAGCAGTAGCCCTGTGGTTTAAAAGGTAGCAATTCTGTCTACCACTGCAGACGTCCTGAGTTTGATTCCCAAGCATGTCACTTCATATAGAGATATTGTTTGTCCTCTCTATATTGTTAAACATGACTCAGGACCTTACCTAAATTATGTTTAAATGTATTATTTATGTGTAGGAGGGTTCCACCACCATTGCAAATGTTGGGCTGTTATACACTGTAAAAGTAAAGCTGTGTCCACTGTAAGGTTTATTTCAATTGTAGATTGTAAGCTCATACGAGCAGGGCCCTTAGAACCCAATTGCTAACTGTTTTGCTAAATGTATATATACTGTAAATACTTTAATGCCAGTAAATATGTACATACTTGTGTTTCTGCTGGCAAAATAAAAGGGAATTGATTTTGCTTGTTGTTCTCTTTTGTAACTTACTTTTTTAATTAGTTTGGGAGGTGGTGGTTTTGGGGAAGTGGATTACCTTCCTTAGGGCCGATTCACACTGCTGTGGTGTCCGAGATTGGATGCGATTCGCACCGCAGTGCAAATCACATGTGATCTGTGCTATGTAAATTCAGCCATACAGATAGTATGGCTGAATTTGCATCACATCCTGACCCTTTTTTGTTACGCAGCAGAATAGGATCACATGGGTGTTCACATCCATGAAATTCAATTCCTGTCCGAATTTGCAGTTCGCAGTGCGATCTGCAAACTGATTTGGGGGTGTCATTAGCTTTCCATTGACACTCCCAGCAGTTTGCATATGGCCGTGTGAACTGCCTGTAAGTCGGGTGCAATGCGGAAACCCGCAATGGATTCACAGGGTTCCTGCACCACACCTGATTCGCAGGAAGTTCACACTGCCATATGCAAACTGCTGGGAGTGTCAATAGAAAGCTGACACCCCCTAATTTGTTTGCAGATCACACTGCAAACTCCGACAGGAATCTGATTGCATGGGTGTGAACACCCATGCGATCCTATTCTGATGTGGAACCAAAAAAGGTCCTGTGTGAGTTTGGTCCGACTGATGTTATTTCAGCCATACTCTCTGTATGGCTAAAATCTCATCACACAGAGATCGCATGTGATTTTCGCTGCAGTGCAGTGTGAATCACATGCGATCTTGGACAACTGTGCAGTTTGAACCGACCCTCAGGCCTGGCTCACACTGGCGCAATGTGCGATATCGAATGTGATTTGCAATGCACTGCAGTGCAAATCACATGTGATGTCTGTGTGATGCAATTTCAGCCATAAAGCTCGTATGGCTCAAATTGCATCACAGTCGGGCTAAACTCGCACAAGACCGTTTTTGCGTCAGGACCAGAATCTGATCGCATGGGTGTTCACACTTATGTGATCTGAACTGGCAGTTTGCACTGCGATATGCAAGCTGAAATGGAGGTGTCATTAACTATGCATTGATATTCCCTTTAGTTTGCATATAGCAGTGTGAACTGCCATGCGAGTCAGGTGCGATGCAGGAACCCACAGTGGATTTGCAGGGTTCCCGCATTGCACTAGAGTGAATTAGCACTGATAAGTCATCTTCTCATTTATATTTGCATAGTCCTTACAGATATAAATCAGCAGGAAGTGTAATGTAGCTGTAAACAGGAAGTGCTGTGTGCACATGGGCTGGAATCAATTGTATGGTGATGCCAAATAAACAAATCAATGAACCACACCAAATATAGCTCCCACATCCTCCCCTACATTGATCAAAAATGTAATTTCAACTTGCATGCGGCTATAATGTATTGCCCCCCAATCCATATCAAGCCCTTTGGCTCAGGGATGGATTTTAAGTGGGAGCCCACACCAAATTTTTTCACAAAACGGCAGGGGATCTCCCCAACATTGATGCCAGACCCTTTCTGAGCATGCAGCCTGGAGGACAGGAAGGGGGGACAAGCGAGGGCCCCCTCTCCTGGACCAAACCAGGCCACATGCCTTTAACATGAGGGGGTGTGTGCTTTGGGGTGGGGGGGCGCACAATGGCCTCTTTCTGACAGCCATGGCTGGTGGTTGCTGGGGTCAGCGGTTGGGGGGTTGATTGGAATGTGGAAGCCCCCATTAACAAGGGGGTCATCAGATCCTGCCCCCCCCCCATGTGCATGGGTATTGGGTACATCGTACCCATTCACCTAAAAAGTTTAAAAATGTTTTTAAAAATAGAGACATTTTTTGTCCAATCTTTTAATCAAAAATGTTAAAAAAGGGTCACGTGATGTACATCCATGGTCAATAGGGATGGTCCCCCGGTTCGAGTCAAATGTATGTTTGCCTCGAACATCGGGGGTTCACCGAATCCTGAACATTATAGGGCGTTCATGGGAAATTTGAGCACCCCATATTGCAGTGAAATTGTGGGGGAATGCTGCCTGCTGATTGGTCAAAGTATGCACATAACCTGTATGCTTTGGCCAATCACAGCATGCTCTGCTGTGAGAGCCATGATTGGCCAAAGGCAGGGTGCCTTTGGCCAATCATTGCTTAGCGGGTCTGAGTCCACGCCCACACTATATAAGGCCACATACACAGTGGCCGGATATAGTGAATACATTAGCGGAGATAGCGAAAGGTTAGGCAGTGGCGTGTAGTATAAAGTGTAGATACAGTCAGTGTAGGAATATATATGTACAGTATGCAGTATGGTGTATATATATATATATATATAAAACACACTGCATTCAGTGTATTTATTTATTGCAGGTACTTATATAGTGCTGTCAATTTACACAGCACTTTATATATATATATATTGTACATACACATCAGTCCCTACCCTCAAGGAGCTTACAATCTAAGGTCCTTAACTCACATTCATACATATAAAAGGACCAATTTAGACAGGATCTAATTTACCTACCAGCATGTCTTTGGAGTGTGGGAAGAAACCAGAGTAAACTGAGGAATCCCACGCAGGCACAGGGAGAACATGCAAACTCCAGACAGGTAGTGTCGTGGTTAGGGTTTGAACCAGCGACCCTTTTACTGCCAGGTGAAAGTGCTATCCACTTCACCACTGTGTAGACTAAATACAGTGCGTGCGTGCATGCATGCTCGGATAAGGGTCTGGCATAGATTTTAAGGGGAACTCCACGCCAGAATGAAACAAAAATCTTGGGTAGGGGTCCCCCCCAAAGTCCGTACCAGGCCCTTCAGGTCTAGTTGCGATTTTAAGGGGAACCCCATACCAAATTTTTAGAAAAATGGTGTTGGGGTCCCCCGAAAGTTCAAACCAGACCCCAAAGCACCCTCCCCATGTCGAGGGCATGTGGCCCGGTAAGGTTTCTGAGGGGTCAAGCTCATGTGTCCGCAACCCCTCCTGCCATGCCAGGGCTGCGTGCTCGGATAAGGGTCTGGTTTGGACTTTGGGGGGACCCCAATACCATTTTTTTTCAATTTGGCGTGGGGTTCCCCTTAAAATCCATACCGGACCTGAAGGGCCTGTTACGGACTTTGAGGGGGACCCCTATGCAAATTATTTTTGAAAATTTTGCCGGGGTTCCCCTAAAAATCCACACCAGATCTGAAGGGCCTGGTATGGACTGGGGAGACCCCCAACGCAATGCTTTTTCAATGATCTTTATCTATATTGCAGGGAACAGGCAATACATTACAGATGCGAGCGATTTTAAATGTCAATTTTTCCTTTACAAATGTCATTTTGCGAGGGCACTGTTCTAAAAATCACAGAAACCCTAATACTAAGGGGATCCCCAAGCACGATAAAAGGAATATTTTGTTTTTATTGGGGGTAATATTAGAGATGAGTGTGGTAGAATTAGAGATAGGGGGTGGTAATATTAGGGATGAGGGCGGTAAAATTAGAGATGGGGGGTTGTAATATTAGGGATGGGGGAGTTAAAATTAGAGATAGGGGATGGTAATATTAGGGATGAGGGTGGTAAAATTAGAGAAAGTGGTTGGTAATATTAGGGATGGGGGTGGAAAAATTAGAGACAGGAGGTGGTAATATTAGGGATGAGGGTGGTAAAATTAGAGATGGGGGGTGGTAGTATTAGGGATGAAAGTGGTAAAATTAGAGATAGGGATGGCAATATTAGGGATGGGGGTGGTAAAACTAGAGATAGAAGGTTGTAATATTAGGGATGGGGGTGGTAAAGTGAGAGATAGGGGATGGTAATATTAGGGATGAGGGTGGTAAAATTTGAGATAGCACATGTGATCTGAGAGGCATCTTCCCAGGCAAGTAGAGCTCTGTTCTGTGTAGATTTCCTCCCAGTTTGTGAGAGTTGAAGTCTTAATTGCCTTTAATTGGGAGGTATTTTAAGGCGCTGTTGGAGTAGATTTGGGAGTTATAGTAAATCAGGCCCTGTGGGGGGAACATACTAAAACATTTAATGTGAAAACTGCTTAATGTTGCTTAACGTGTAATAAAGTGCCTAAACCTCAATCAATGGCCCTGAAACTTTGCACAACCTAATTGATTATTTCGATGTCTCCTTGATCAGTTTGGCATGTAGCCTAAATATAATATGGCACCTCATCCCAAATATCAAATAAAATAGGGAGAGTTTTGTTCCCCAAGGGGGATTATGCGGTGCTAAAGGATTGATCAAAAACCAATGAAAATGTTTAAAGTAAAACAATGAATAAAGATTCATTGTTTTACTTTAAACATTTTCATTGGTTTTTGATCAATCCTTTAGCACCGCATAATCCCCCTTGGGGAACAAAACTCTCCCTATTTTATTTGCACAACCTAAGTTCTCCACTTCCCAAATCTATTCTGGAAGTTTTGTAGGATTCGCCTTCCCAGAAGGCAAACTAGAGACATTAAGCTTGATTTTTGGGGCGCTTAATGTTGCTTAACGTACCAAAAACACCTTAGATGTTAACCAATTTCCCCCAAACTTCGCACAATACAAGATTCTGTCTATGCCAACATATTCTGAAAATTTCAGATCATTTGGGAAATCGCACCAAAAGTTATTCACGTTAAGCCATATTTTACAATCCTAAAACGTTTAATGTGAAAACTGCTTAACCACTTCAGCCTTCGGAAGGATTTCCAGCTTTAGGACCGAAGCCCTTTTTGTGATTCGGCACTGCATCGCTTTAACTGAAAATTGCACGGTCGTGCGACGTTGTACCCAAACAAAATTTTCGTCCTTTTTTTCCCACAGACAGAGCTTTCTTTTAGTGGTATTTGATCACCACTGTGTCATTTCTGATCGCCGCTATAAACAAAAGAAGAGCGACAATTTTGCAAAAAAACCCCAAATTTCTTACTTTTTGCTAAAATACAAATCCAAAAAAAAAAATATAAAAAAACATTTTTTTTTCATCAGTTTTGGCCAATTTATATTCTTCCTCATATTTGTGATAAAAAAAATCGCAATCGGCGTTTATTGATTGGTTTGCGCAAAAGTGGTCGCGTTTACGGATGATGAGAAATCATTTTTGGGGTTTTTATTTTTTTTTATTTTTTACTAGTAATGGCGGCGATCTGCGATTTTTAGCGGTACTGCGATATTTCAGCGGACATGTCGGAACATTTTGACACTTTTTTGGGACCATTGGCATTTATACAGCGATCAGTGCTATAAAAATGCACTGATTACTGTGTAAATGCCATTGGCAGTGAAGGGGTTAACCTGCAGGGGGCGCTTTAAGGGTTAACTGTGTTCCCTGGACGTGTTCTTACTCTGTGGGGACTGTCCTAGCTGGGGAAGGGAAGTGGTCACAGCCTCCATGTAGAGGAAGGCTGTGATCACAGCCCTTCCCCCCTCACAGAACGGAGGTCCGTGTTTACTTACACGGACCTCCGTTCTTTCACTCCGGGGGGGGGCATCGCGGGTGGCCGGCGGAGATCCGGCGGCGCGCGCACACTCACTAGGCTCGATCCTGCAGCCGCCGTCATATGACGGCGATTTGCGCAATAGAGCCACTCTGTCGCCGTCAATTGCCGACCAGCGGTCGGCAAGCGGTTAATGTTGCTTAATGTACCATAAAGTGCCTAAACCTCAATCGATTGCCCTGAAACTTTGCACAACCTAAGTTCTCAACTTCCCAAACCTATCCTGGAAGTTTCGTAGGATTCGCCATCCCAGAAGGCAAACTAGGGACATTAAGCTTGATTTTTGGGGCGCTTAATGTTGCTTAACGTACCATAAAGTGCCTAAACCTCAATCAATTGCCCTGAAACTTTGCACAACCTAAGTTCTCAACGTCCCAAACCTATCCTGGAAGTTTCGTAGGATTTGCTTTCCCACAAGGCAAACTAGAGACATTAAGCTTGATTTTTGGGCGCTTAATGTTGCTTAACGTACCAAAAAGACCTTAGATGTTAACCAATTTCCCCCAAACTTCCCACAATACAAGACTCTGTCTATGACAACATATTCTGAAAATTTCAGATCATTTGGGAAATCGCACCAAAAGTTATTCACGTTAAGCCATATTTTACAATCCTAACATGTTTAATGTGAAAACTGCTTAATGTTGCTTAATGTACCATAAAGTGCCTAAACCTCAATCAATTGCACAGCCTAAGTTCTCAATGTCCCAAACCTATCCTAGAAGTTTCGTAGGATTCGCCATCCCAGAAGGCAAACTAGAGACATTAAGCTTGATTTTTGGGGCGCTTAATGTTGCTTAACGTACCATAAAGACCTTAGATGTTAACCAATTTCCCCCAAACTTCGCACAATTCAAGATTCTGTCTATGCCAATATATTCTGAAAATTTCAGGTTGTTTGATAAAACATGTCAAAAGTTATTTAGATGTAACTATTTCTTTCCTAAGACAGGTAAACAGCTTTTCTCCTACGTTCACTGACAGACGCAGCTCTTCATGACGTGTGGGTTTTATGCTGGTCTCACTAGGAGTTAACTAGGCAGGGAAAAGAAACAGCTGGCCCCTCCCATGTGGCCGTCCTCTCTTCCCACATAAACCCTGTCCATAGCCTAGCTCTTCGGTTTCAATGCCTAGTTTGCAAGGTGTTGACCTGGCTTCCCCTTAGGGGAATTGCGGTCCTATGTGTTTTTTTTCTTTATTCTTTCTTTACTTTTATTTTATTTGACTTCTATCAAGCATTCTGAGAGTAATCAGATTGTGCCTGTCTTACTGGACAGTGAGGTTAAAGGGTCGTCCGATTCGGATTCAGTCGGACAATGCCACAGCAGTGGCATATGTGAACCATCAGGGCGGCACGAGGAGTCCAGCAGCTGTGGCGGAGGCAGCTCTGATACTGCGTTGGGCGGAACATCACGTTCCAGCAATCTCCGCCACTTACATTCCAGGTGTGGAAAACTGGCAAGCGGTCTTTTTCAGTCGCCAGACGCTGGACCAGGGAGAGTGGCCTCCCAACCTGGAGGTTTCGACCAGATTTGCCGCAGATGGGGGACGCCGGACTTGGATCTCTTGGCGTCTCGGTTCAATCACAAAGTGAAGACCTTTGTGTCCAGAACGAAGGATCCGTTGGCAGTGGCCACGGACGTGCTGGTGGCCCCCTGGGGCCGTTGTTGTCTTCTCTTCGCCTTCCCTCTGATAAAACTTCTACCGCGTTTGCTACGCAGGATAGTGGCGGAGGGAGAATTCCAATAATCCTGGTGGCTCCAGATTGGCCTCAGCACACTTGGTACGCCGACATGGTGCAAATGGTGGCAAACGCCCTCTGTCGGCTTCCGCTGCGAGACGATCTTCTGTCTCAGGGGCCCATCTTGCACCCTGCCTTACCCTCGCTGGCTTCGATGGCCTGGCTATTGAGTCCCAGGTGCTAAGAGACAGGGGAGTCGCTGATTCCCTACCTCGTGTTTCCTACCTTGTTGAAGGCTCGCAAGTGTACTTCTCGCAACATTTACCACCGCACCTGAGAGGCTTATATAGCTTGGTGCGAGGCGAAGGGTCATAACCCTCGCTTTTACGTAGTGTCCAGGGTCCTGATTTTTTGCAGTAGGGCCTGAACAAAAAAAAAAACTGGCTTTGAGTTCTCTCGAGGGCCGGAGATTGGCTCTGGCGATTCCTTTCCAGAGACCTTTGGCTTCGCACTCGTTGATTCGTACCTTTGTACAAGGTGGGCGACATGTGGCGCTTCGGGTGAAGACCCGTCGGCCCAGTGGGATCTGATTTTGGTACTTTATGTACCTCAGGAACCACCCTACGTAAATATCAGAGTGATTCCCTCACAACTGCGGTCGCAAAAGGTGTCTGACTTGGCAGCACTATCATGCAAGTCTTCCTGCCTGGTTTTGCGACCCTCTCCTTCCTTCCTGCTGAAGGTGGTTTCTTCTTTTTACATTAATGAAGATATTGTTCTTCATTCATTGTCCCCTCTTCCATCACACCCACATGAAAGTGAGTTGCATGCCTTGGACGTAGTGAGGGCCTTATGAATGTATTTAGCTGCTACAGCCTATTTGTGCTGACAGAGGGTCCGCGCAAAGGTTTGGCGGCCTCGTCAGCTACTAATTTCGTTGGCTTAGACAAACTGCGACCCACGCATATTCTGTTCGGGGCAAGGTTCCCCTTTTCCGGTCACGGCTCCTTATACCCAGGCTGTTAGTACTCCCTGGGCTTTTAGACACTAGGCCTCGGTGTCACAGGTGTGCAAGGCGGCCTCTTGGGCCTCGGCACACACTTTCTCTAACTTTTTATAGGTTTATGTGCTAGCATCTTCGGATGCTGCCTCTGGCCGCAAAGTTTTGCAGGCGGCAGTGTAGGCGCATCTGGCGCTTCCTTAGAGGTTCTGTTGGGTACAGTTGTTGTTTTTTACCCACCCCTCTTTTTTGACACAGCTTGGGGACACCCCCACACGTAATGAAGAGCTGCGTCTGTCAGTGAACGTAGGAGAAAAAGGGATTTTGTTAAAACTTACCGTAAAATCCTTTTCTCCGAGTTCACTGACAGACGCAGCGCCCACCCCTCTGTGCTCTGTTTTCTGTACGGCTTGTGTACAAACTGAAGAGTTAGGCTATGGAGAGGGTTTATGGGGGAAGAGAGGACGGCCCCATGGGAGGGGCCAGCTGTTTCTTTTCCCTGCCTAGCTAACTCCTAGTTGGGCAAGCATAAACCCCACATGTCATGAAGAGCTGCGTCTGTCAGTGAACGTAGGAGAAAAGCTGTTTACTTTACCTATCTTAGGAAAAAAAAGTTACATCTAAATAACTTTTGACATGTTTTATCAAACAACCTGAAATTTTCATAATATATTGGCATAGACAGAATCTTGAATTGTGCGAAGTTTGGGGTAAATTGGTTAACATGTAAGGTCTTTATGGTACGTTAAACAACATTAAGCGCCCCATAAATAAAGCTTAATGTCTCTAGTTTGCCTTCTGGGATGGCGAATCCTACAAAACGTCTAGGATAGGTTTGGGACATTGAGAACTTAGGTTGTGCAAAGTTTCAGGGCAATTGATTAAGGTTTAGGCACTTTATGGTACATTAAGCAACATTAAGCAGTTTTCACATTAAACGTTTTAGGATTGTAAAATATTGCTTAACGTGAATAACTTTTGGTGCGATTTCCCATATGATCTGAAATTTTCAGAATATGTTGGCATAGACAGAATCTTGTATTGTGTGATGTTTGGGGAAAATTGGTTAACATCTAAGGTGTTTTTGGTACGTTAAGCAACATTAAGCGCCCCAAAAATCAAGCTTAATGTCTCTAGTTTGCCTTGTGGGAAAGCAAATCCTACAAAACGTCTACGATAGGGTTGAGACATTGAGAACTTAGGTTGTGCAAAGTTTCAGGGCAATTGATTGAGGTTTAGGCACTTTATGGTACATTAAGCAACATTAAGCAGTTTTCACATTAAACGTTTTAGGATTGTAAAATATTGCTTAACGTGAATAACTTTTGGTGCGATTTTCCAAATGATCTGAAATTTTCAGAATATGTTGGCATAGACAGAATCTTGAGTTGTGCGAAGTTTGGGGGAAATTGGTTAACATCTAAGGTCTTTTTGGTACGTTAAGCAACATTAAGCGCTCCAAAAATCAAGCTTAATGTCTCTAGTTTGCCTTCTGGGAAAGCAAATCCTATGAAACTTCCAGGATAGGTTTGGGACATTGAGAACTTAGGTTGTGCAAAGTTTCAGGGCAATTGATTGGGGTTTAGGCACTTTATGGTACGTTAAGCAACATTAAGCGCCCAAAAATCAAGCTTAATGTCCCTAGTTTGCCTTCTGGGATGGCGAATCCTACGAAATTTCCAGGATAGGTTTGGGAAGTGGAGGACTTAGGTTGTGCAAAGTTTCAGGGCAATTGATTGAGGTTTAGGCACATTATGGTACTTTAAGCACTATTCACATTAAGCAGTTTTCACATTAAACGTTTTAGGATTGTAAAATATTGCTTAAAGCGGTAGTAAACCCTAAAATCAATTTTTACATACAGGTAAGCCTATAATAAGGCTTACCTGTAGGTAAAAAGAATATCTCCTAAACCTGCATGGTTCAGGAGATATTCGCCCTGCATGCAGCCGCTGACATTAGCGGCGCATGCGCTCTGACGATCCGGCCGAGACGGCCGGCATCTCAGAGCTGGCTGCCGGTGCGAAGAGCTCCCGCGCGCATGCGCGGGAGTGACGTCACGCGGCTCCGGCCACTCACAGCGCCGGAGCCGCGTACCCGGAAGACAGAAGAGGACAAACATGTCAGCGTCCTTAGCGCTGACCGACTCGGGCATCGGGGGCCTCGTTCTAAGGTAAGTATTTCATAATATGTTAGTATGCGATGCATACTAACATATTATGCGATTTTCTTGCAGGATTTTTTTTTATTTTTAATTC
>BLSH010293255.1:99296-109690 GCA_018402905.1 Glandirana rugosa | reverse complement strand
GACAGAATCCATGGATGGCAGGCTTTTGAGTGTCCTTGCAAAGAAAGGTGGCTATATTGGTCACTGATTTGTTTTTGTTTTGTTTTTGAATGTCAGAAATGTATATTTGTGAATTTTGAGATGTTATATTGGTTTCACTGCTGAAAATAAATAATTGAAATGGGTATATATTTGTTTTTTGTTAAGTTGCCTAATAATTATGCACAGTAATAGTCACCTGCACACACAGATATCCTCCTAAAATAGCTACAACTAAAAACAAACTAAAAACTACTTCCAAAAATATTCAGCTTTGATATTAATGAGTTTTTGGAATCATTGAGAACATGGTTGTTGTTCAATAATAAAATTATTCCTCAAAAATACAACTTGCCTAATAATTCTGCACTCCCTGTACATTGTTGCAGTTACACTCAGCACACATAGGGTCCAGGTGATCACACGGGCAGGGCCGGCCCTACCATGGATCCCACTGGGTCCATTGGACCCAGGCAGCACTTTGAGAGGGGCAGCAAATTGAACCACGGCCGCCTCTCCTTCTCTTCTATTTACCCAGCAAATTGACAACCAAGAGTTTTTTCCAGCAGTTTTGCGTGTCATAACGACACTGACCCCGGGCCGCTCCGCCTGCCCCTATACTACCCTAGCCTGTCCCTATACTACCCTAGCCTGCCCCTATACTACCCTAGCCTGTCCCTATACTACCCTAGCCTGTCTATATACTACCCTAGCCTGTCTATACACTGCCCTAGCCCGCCCCTTGCTATTGAACATAATGGTATGTCATATAATTGGACATATAGACAAGGTGCTGTTGCATGCAAATCTGACTTCTTGATAAATGTAATTTTAGTTTTAATTATCATGATATAAAATAAAAGATGTGGGGGCCTTTTGGTGGGCGTGATTTTTTTTTGGGGGGGGGGGGGCAGCATTTCATTCTTGGACCAAGGCAGCACAATGTCTTGGGCCAGCCCTGGTCACACTTTGAATGACAATTGCACGGTCATGCTACACTGTACCCATATGACATTTTTATCATTTTTTCGAGACAGATAGAGCTTTCTTTTGGTGGTATTTAATCACTGCTGGGTTTTATATTTTTTGCTAGAAAAACAAAAAAAAAAGGCAGACGTTTAAAAAAATATAGTTTTTCTTAGTTTCTGTTATAAAATAAGTGATTTTTTTCTCCTTCACTGATGGACACAGATTAGGCGGCACTGATGGGCAATGATGAGATGGCACTGAAGGGCACTGCTGAGGTTGCAGTGATGAGGAGGCACGAATATGCAGTACTGATAGGCGTTGATAGGTGACACTGATGGGTGGCACTGATAGGCACTGATGAGCAAGCACTCATGAGCACTGAAAGACAACAATGACTGGCATCACTGGGCACTGACTGACATCACTGATGGGCACCAATTGGCATCACTGCTGGGCACTGACTGGCATATTGCTGGGCACTATTGGGGGCTGCACTGATGATCAGTGCCCTAATTACCTGTACAGATCTCCTCTGTGAGGAAATGCCGCTGATCGGCTCTCCTCTCCTCATGTGCTGTCAGTGTGAGGAAAGGAATGCCGATAACCGACATTTCATTGTTTACATGTGATTAGCTGTGATTGGACACAGCTGATCACATAGGCAAAGAGCCTCGTCATTGGCTCTTTATCGAGGGACACAGAGCACCCCCGACCACCGCGCTGTGCGCCACCCCAGGCGCTTGGGCATGGCGAGGGTGGGGTGACGTCGCCCCAGAACAATGTAGCTGCCGCTCACTCGTCATTTGTTAATACAAAGGTGGATTCTTCCTCCTAAGCTACATCCACAAGAAAAAAAAGTTTGAGTCCATAGCTGTACATACTGTTTTACTTCACAGATAATAATGAATGTATTGTTTTGCATAGAGATCTCCAGTCTGCACTTAAACCTGATTTCCAGGTATGGATATTTTTATATAGTCACATTGTTCCAGCTTGGACCAAACTATGTATACACCACACCTGGGCGATGCCCCTGGAAATCACCCTACAGGCACCACCACTCCAGGAGAGGCAGTGCAGTGGCATCACACTCTCCACCTCATCCAATACAGAATGCTTTGCAATCAGGGCTGCCTGGGTCCAAGAATAAAATGCTGCCCCCACCCCCCCCCAAAAAAAAATCACGCCCACTAAAAGGCCCCCACGTACATTATTTTATATCATGATGATTAAAACTAAGATTACATTTATCAGGAAGTCAGATTAACATGCAACAGCACCTTGTCTATATGCAATGTTATATGACATACCATTATGTTCAATTCCAAGGGGCGGGCTAGGGTAGTATAGGGGTGGGCCAGGGCAGTATAGGGGCAGGCTACGGAAGTATATAGACAGGCTAAAGTAGTATATGGACAGGCTAGGGTAATATATAGACAGGCTAGGGTAGTATATAGACAGGTTAGGGTAGTATAGGGACAAGCTAGAGTAGTATAGGGGCAGGCTAGGGTAGTATACAGACAGGCTAGGGTACTATACAGACAGGCTAGGGTAGTATATAGACAGGCTAAGGTAGTAAATAGGCAGGCTAGGGTAGTATAGGGGCAGGCTAGGATAGTATATGGGCAGACTAGGGTAGTAAATGGGCACGCTAGGGTAGTTTATAGACAGGCTAGGGTAGTAAATGCAGACAGGCTAGGGTAGTATAAGGGCAGGCTAGGGTAGTATATAGATAGGCTAGGGTAGTATATGGACAGACTAGGGTTGTAAATGGGCACGCTAGGGTAGTATATAGGCAGGCTATATATCTTGGTCGTCAATTTGCTGGGTAAATAGAAGAGAAGGAGAGGTGGTTCAATTTGCTGCACCTTTCAAAGTGTTGCCTGGGTCCAATGGGCTCACTGGGACCCATGGTAGGGCCGGCCCTGTTTGCAATCATTGATAAAATGCAACACATTCTCTCTGAATGGCACCTATGCTGAATGGCTGACCTCCTGTGTTTACAATGCAGGAGGACATCCGAATGGCAGGAGAACCAGAAGCAAGTGGAGATCACTAGAGTAGTGGTGCCTACTACCAGTGGTGGCTAGTGCTCCATTTTAGGGGGATGGCAAACAAACCACCCGACCCCCCCATTCGGTTGGTTGGTCAATCGATCAAAACCCTCTGTCGATCGGTTGATCAGTGAACAAACCCCTCCCCCTGTCACTCGCCCATCTGCCCACCAGCCCCGCACTTACCCCATTCAGGTCGCGGGTAGAGGCTTCCCCCTGTGTATACTCCTTAGCGACTCAGGTGGGTGACACAGTGCTCTGTGCCTCAAGCCCACCCTTTTTGAAGCCAATTAGAGCCTCAGGCTCTAATCAGGTGTTAAAAAAACCCATTGAAATCCATGCGTCCGGTGCCCTGCATGTAGATTAGGGGCCGGGCACATGGATTAGGGGGTGGCACCCCTAATGGAGCGGCCGCCACTGCCTTCTACAGTGATTTTTAGCTTCTAGAGCAAGGGCCTCAAACTGCCGGCCCTCCAGCGGTTGTGGAACTGCAAGTCCCATCATACCTCTGCCCGTTGGAGCCATGCTTGTAACTGTCAGCCTTGCAATGCCATGTCATGGGACTTGTAGTTTCGCAACAGCTGGAGGGCCGCCATTTTGAGACCCCTGTTCTAGAGGGGTCCCACAGGTTCGCTATATACATAGTTACATTGGTTCATACTGGAACAATGTACCTGCAGTTTTTATAAAATATCCATACCTGGAATTGTTCTGAAGACCTGCCCTTTTCTGGCACTTTCTGTTTACAGTTTAAATCAGTATTTTTTTGCTAGAAAATTACTTATAACCCCCAAACATTTTATATATATACATATACATTATCTCACAAAAGGGAGTGCACCCCTCACATTTTTGTAAATATTTTATTCCTTCTTTTCATGTGACAACACTGAAGAAATGACACTTTGCTGCAATGTAAAGTAGTGAGTGTACAGCTTGTATAACAGTGTAAATTTGCTGTCCCCTCAAAATAACTCAACACACAGCCATTAATGTCTAAACCGCTGGCAACAAAAGTGAGTACACCCCTAAGTGAAAATGTCCAAATTGGGCCCAAAGTGTCAATATTTTGTGTGGTCACCATTATTTTCCAGCACTGCCTTAACCCTCTTGGGCATGGAGTTCACCAGAGCTTCACAGGTTGCCACTGGAGTCCTCTTCCTCTCCTCCATGACGATACCACAGAGCTGGTGGATGTTAGAGACCTTGCGCTCCTCCACCTTCCGTTTGAGGATGCCCCACATATGCTCAATAGGGATTAGCCTTCCCAGAAGAGTTGAAGCTGTTATAGCTGCAAAGGGTGGGCCAACTCAATATCATACCCTACGGACTAAGACTGGGGTGACATTAAAGTTCATGTGCATGTAAAGGCAGGCATCCCAATACTTTTGGTGATCTAGTGCTTAGAACTAGTCTGCCCAGACATTTTAGTCACCTGCTGACTTGGCACCTGTAATAGGCAGCTTAAAGAGGAAGTAAACCCTGATGGGTTTCACTTCCTCTGTTACCCTGCAATGTAAAAGCATAATGGGCTACTATGCATCGCATAGTAGTCCATTATGTGCCACTTACCTACATTGGAAGCCCGCGATATCCCCGCTCCAGGCCGTGTACATCTTCTGCCCCTCTTCCTTCCAGGGCCACGATCTCCAGCTCTGTGACTGCACATGGGAGCCGCCAGTCACGGCACGATCTCAGTGAAGGAACGGCACGGAGGCCGTTTCTTCACTGCGCATGTGCCCGATGACGTGGGCACATGCAAATACACTGCATATCTCCTAAACCGTGCAGGTTTGGGAGATATGCAGGGAACCTACAGGTGAGCCTTATTATAAGCCTTATTATAGGCTTACCTGTAGGATAAAGTGGTTGTCATGGGTTGACAACCACTTTAACTCTTTATTAGGTCACACAAACTAATCCAGTGCAATTTTACTTAAGCAGATTGTAGTAGAGAGGGTATTCTTCCAGTCTTTTGAAGAAGACAATTGGAACAGTTGATTTATTAAAACTTAAGAGTGCAAAATCTGGAGCAGCTCTGCATAGAAACCAATAAGCTTTCATGTTTTTAGCCTAGGTTCAAAGTGGTGCAACTTGGCATGCGATTTGACATGTCAACTCACATGCCAAATCAGCGGCAATTGCCAGCAATGGCACAGTCCGAATCAATGCAACACCGCAATTGCAGCGCCGCACCGGATTCCCAAAAGTAGTTTCTGTACTACTTTTGGTGATTTCCATGTCTGTGAAATCGCTGCCGAAGTTGGGAGTGACATGCGGGAATGAAATGGTGGGAGTTCAGCTGAATCCGCACCATTTCATTCCCGCTGTCAGTGTGAACCAGGGCTTATTTTTTAGGCCTCATACAGAAGGGCGTCTGAGAAAAAATAAGCAAAACATTGGAAAAATCAGCGTTTTTTCCGGCGTTTTGCATTGGCATTAGTGAGCGTCGGAGTCAATAGGCAATTTTTTTTTAAAAAACAGTCGGTTAACGCCGGTATGGCGTTAGTGAGCGTTATTAGCATTTTGCTGATTGGCGTAAAAAAACGCCAAAACACTACAGCCTCGGAACGCACTGGTCCCACGTTCAAGAAACAGCCCACTAACGCCGACGTCCTCTACTGCTCAAAAACGCCGGCATTTTTAGAGGGTCGAATAACACGGAAAGCTGCAAAAAAACGCCCAAAAACGTGATGTCAAAAAACGTTCTGACGTTCAGTGCGTTCTGAGGCTTTAGCGTTTTGGTGTTTTTTGACGCCAATCGGCAAAACGCTCACTAACGCCCGCTAACACCGTACCGGCGTTAAGCGCAGTTTTTTGACGCCAACGTTTTTAGGTTGAAAAATACCAGAGGACTGATTTTTTTTTAAAAACGCCTATTGACGCCGACGCTCACTAATGCCAATGCAAAACGCCGGAAAAAACGCTGATTTTTTCAAACTGTCTGACCCGACGTTTTGCTTATTCTTTTTCAGACGCCCGTGTGTACGAGGCCTAAAGCTTAACTGAAGAAACTGAAGTTAGAAGCTGATTGGCTACTATGCACAGCTGCACCGGATTTTGCACTCTCTGGTTTTTGTAAATCGTATATCATTTTTTTAAGGACAAACAAAGCGATCTTTTATGATATTTTTTTTGCAACAATGATTTTTTTTTCACAAGAAAATGCAACAAAGCTAAACAAATCACACTTTTCTTTTTTTTTTTTTAGCAGTGTTCGTTTAATAACAAATATTGATACTGCAGATAAATGTGCACATTTTATTCTGTAATTTGTCTCTAAAATTACACTAAATTAATGATTTTGGTACAAAGCATTGCAAAGTTATTTACAAATAGAACAAAATGTTTGTTTGTTTTTTTCAAATTTGTGCTTTTTTTAAAAAAAAATGGGAAATGTGTAAATATGTTAAATCTGTGAAAATATTAACAAACAAAAACAAAATAAGTTTAAATATTAATGTTTAATAAAATAGGAACAAACAACAAAAAAATCATCAGGAAGATAATTAAATGGAGAAGAATAAGGAGTCAATTAGGGCTGATTAGAGTAAACTAATGCCCCGTACACACGGTTCGATGGTCGTATACAACACGTCGTACTCAGGACCGTTGTATGCGAAATCGATCGTTCGTATCTACCACACTTTCTTGGACGTTTTCAGCAAGAAGGGGGCTGAGACCCATCCGCCTCATAGACCATATGACTGTCCCATTGAGCTCCTCCCTGGCGCAGAGATTCCCTTCGGCAGAATATATCCACTTTCTGAGCTGGAACTCAGCGCTCTGAAGACTTATATTGAAGAGAACCTCAACAAGGGCTTCATCCGCCCTTCTACTTCCCCGGCTGGGGCAGGCATCTTTTTCGTGGAGAAAAAGGACCATTCCCTACGACCATGTATCGATTACCGGGAGCTCAATAAGGTCACAGTGAAGAATCGATACCCGCTTCCACTTGTCCCAGAGCTATTTTAGCGCCTGGGGACCGCTGTTGTGTTCACCAAACTGGACCACCGGGGAGCTTACAACTTGGTACGGATCAGAGAAGGTGACGAATGGAAGACGGCCTTTCGTACTCGTTTCGGTCACTTCGAGTACCTGGTGATGCCTTTTGGGTTATGCAATGCCCCAGCCACTTTTCAGCACTTTATAAACGACATCTTCCGGGACTTTCTTGACCTCTTTGTCATCGCCTACCTTGATGATATTTTGATCTTCTCACCTTCCCTGGAGTTCAACCGTTCCCTTGTCAAACAGGTACTGGGTCGCCTCCGTCAACAGGGCCTCTATGCCAAACCAGAAAAGTGTGAATTTGAGCAGGCAAGCATACAATTCCTTGGACTTATAATTTCTGTCGTAGGCATCAAGATGGACCCCCAAAAGGTCTCTGCCATTCTGGACTGGCCTGCCCCGGTCGACAGAAAAGGAATCCAGAGATTTATTGGATTTGCAAACTTCTTTTCCTCCATCATCTCCCCTATCACACACCTGACCAAGCAGGGTATCCCTTTCCATTGGACTCCTGAGGCGCAAGCAGCCTTTGAGAAGCTTAAGAGACTATTCACCCCCACTTTCTACCTATGAAAGGCACACCTTCGGCCGCAGAAACGGCCAGAATATTCATTAAGGAGATTGTCCGGTTGCACAGGATCTAAACGGATGTGGTATCTGACTGTGGTGTGCAATTCCCGTCCAAGTTCTGGAGGTCTTTGTGTAAATCGCTGAAGATCGGCCTGTCCCTGTCCTCCGCATACCATCCCCAGACGAACGGCCAGATGGAGCGTACCAACCAGACTCTTGAACAGTATCTACACTGTTTCTCGTCGTTCTCCCAGGACGATTGGGTTACGCTCCTACCGCTGGTGGAGTTCGCATATAACAACTCGGTTCACTCGGCCACCCAGCAGTCACCCTTCTTTGCTAACTATGGCTACCATCCCGCCTTCTTGTCCAATGCCTGTCCGGAAAACTCGGTGCCCGCTGTGACTGACTTACTGAATTTCTTTTCCTCCAATAACAAACTCCTGCAGGAGACAATGGCACGAACACAGGCGGCCAATAAGGAGACCTATGACAAGAAGAGGCGGGGCAAACTAAACTTGGAGACAGGTAATCTGGTATGGCTCTCCACCCTCAACTTGAGATTGGCATGCCCATCAAAGAAGCTTGGCCCAAAGTTCATAGGACCCTTTCCCATGAAACGAAAGGTCAATGAAGTGGCCTATGAACTGAAACTGGAGTCATTCCGCATCCACCCAGTTTTTCATGTGTCCTTGTTGAAGCCTAAGGTCTCTGACCCTTTTCCTGATCGACAGACAGGTCCACCAGCACCAGTATTGGTTGATGGATCAGAAGAATTCGAGGTGGAGTCCATTCTGGATTGCAGGAGGAGAGGTGGCACCATCCAATACCTGGTTAAATGGAGGGGCTATGGGCCCGAAGAGAGCTCTTGGGAGCCTGAAGAGAATTTACATGCGGAAGCCCTGATCAGGACCTTCTGGAGAAGGAACCCGACCGAGAGAACCTGTTTGTGCATCAGGAGGCTGCCCCTTGGGGGGGGGGGGGCAATGTTAGAAGAAGATTGTGCTGTGGACTTGTTTGCAGTTTGTTGTGCTTTCTTCATGCTGAGGACTTGGTTGCAGTTTGTTGTTGTTTCCTCGCACTCCCGGAGGAGGTGGCACCAGACAACTCTATTTAAACTGTGTGCACCCTGTAGCAAATGCTGTCTGCTCTACAGCGTGTTAGTGAGTTCCTGTGACCTGTTTTTCCAGTCTCCTGTTTCCTCTATCAGGGGTTCCCGAACCAGGGCCGTAAGAGAGGTTGCCCTCTGCATAATCAGACTCCACCACCAGGTACGTGACAGGTTGCCTTCAAAGGGCTAGAATACCTCCCAACTTTTTGAGATGGGAATGAGGGACACTTATTAGCAAAAGTATATAGGCATAGGACACACCCCCTTAAAGGAGAATTATAGAAAAAATAAGATTAGTTAAACCCACAAGTGATTTTTTTACCACTTCTATTCCTTAATTGTTTTTTTAAATGTACAAATGCAGAAATTTAGAAATTGGATGAAAGGTTTAGCATTGTAAAACGCTTTTTGATAGATAAATAGTGCATTTTATATATAGGTATATGCATCAGACCAAAATGAGGGACAAATGAAGAGCAATGAGGGACATTGTTTCAAATCAGGGACAGTCCCTTGAAAGCTGGGACAGTTGGGAGCTATGGGCTAGTTGTATCTGTAAGATTAGATGTCCCCCCCCATATATCAGACGTCTAGAGCCCCCCATCATCAGATGTCAAGAGCACCCCATCCTTCCCTACATCAGAGTGCACTCCCCCTTACCTTGTGCTGGTGCTGGGAAGAAGTTGGGGGCAGAGCTGGAAAGCAGAAAGTGCAGGGTCTGAAGGAGGATCAAGGGAATCTGCTGAATGCTGAGACCAGGGCGGGCGGGAACAAGGGGGAGCTGCAGCTGCACAGAGAAGCGCAGGATCTGGTGGAGGAGTTCTGTCCTCCTCTCTTCTGCTGACTGCGGAGACAAGGTGGGGGCGGAAATGATGTGGGTGCCACAGCTGCAAGAGAGGTGTGAGGGCCACATGAAATGGCCGTGGGCCTTGTGTTTGACACATGTGCTTTAGAGCAGGGATCTCCAAAGTACGGCCTTCCAGCTGTTGCGGAACTACGTGTCCCATGAGACATTGTAAAACTCTGACATTAACAGACATGAATTGTAGTTCCTGAACAACTGAAGGGCCATAGTTTGAAGACCCCCTGCTCTAGAGGGTTCACTAAAAGCTGCTGCAGTTGGCAGATTACAGTTCTCAGTTTTCCATCAAAACCATGCCAGAATGCCAAGAGTCATTTCTGATGGCCAGTGACTCTGAGTGAATTAGACTCTGTACAGGAACCATAACCAGGAGAACTTTGTTAAATACTTTTTTTTTTTTCACTTCAAACAATCCTGTTTATTTTGCTGTTGCTTATTGTCTATTTTATAGTATCTTTTTCTCTTAACATTTTCTTGTACCATTTTTTTCTTTTTAATAAAACAATATTTAAAAATGCTCTAAATACAAAATTAAAGAACACAAACCAAAGTTAAACCTTCTGCCCGAATGTAGGTGTATTTATTCAAGATCTCCTGGATCAGTCCATTACACTTCTTCTGTCCAGTGTGCTCAGGGCCGGGACAAGGGGTGGGCGTGAGCGGCGGCTGCCCTGGGCACTGTGGTATCATGTGAGATGGGGGGGGGGCACCACAATGATTTCGAGAGGGGGGGATTTTTGTCGTTTTATTTGTCCTAACAAACTTCACTTTTTTTTTTTTCATAAATTGTTTCAAGAGG
>BLSH010293255.1:49422-82914 GCA_018402905.1 Glandirana rugosa | reverse complement strand
GGCGGTGTCCAACATTTCCTGGGGGGTTTTTTTTTTTTGGCCTGCGGTCTGTGCGGGTGTGGGGGGTGGGGGGGTGGGGGAACCTTGATGGGGTATGGGTGGGGGGGCTTTGGGTGGGGGTTGGTGTCCCTCGAGGGAAGGTTTGGGCTGGTTTTGTCCACATTGCATGACGGGTTTTGGATAAGATATGAAATAATATGAATTAATGTACAATGTTTATTCGTATTTATGGAATACTCTTGCACTAATTTACTGTATATTTGCAGTTACGGGAACATCAAGTGCATCGGTCATTCTCAGTCCCCTGAGGAAGCCCATGTTGGGCGAAACATGTCGGGATGTTGACCAAAAGTGCATGTATCAGTAATATGCTTCTATATCAAATGAGACTGTAACCACTATTGTACACATTAATTTATGTGTTATTGTTTTAAATGTTCATTTAGCCCTTTATTTGGGCTTGATAGCCATCGTTTTGGCTGATGTTACTTGGATGGTAAATAATAAAATTGTGATTTAATTTTACAAAGTTCTCTGTGTAAGATCTGATTGTCTTCTCTGCACCATATAATCCCCCAGGGAACACCCCCCTTTCATCTCTCTACCATAGAATATAAAGCTTTTATCAGTGTATAGTATATAGAATATAATAATATAGAAAATAAAGCTTCCATCAGTGTATAATATATAGAATAGAATAATATAAAATATAAAGCTTCCATCACTGTATAGTATATAGAATAGAATAATATAAAATATAAAGCTTCCATCACTGTATAGTATATAGAATACAATAATATAGAATATAAAGCTTCCATCGATGTACAGTATATAGAATAGAATAATATAGAATATAACGCTTACATCACTGTATAGTATATGGAATACACTAATAGAGAATATAAAGCTTCCTTCCCTCTTCGCTATATAGTATTTAGAATACAATAATGTAGAATATAAAGATTCTATCATTGTATAGTATATAGAATATAGCGATTCTATCACTGTATATTATATAGAATACAATAATATAGAATATAAAGCTTCCATCGCTGTATAGTATATAGCATAGAATAATATAGAATATAAATATTCTTTCATTGTATAGTATATAGAATAGAATAATACAGAATATAAAGCTTCCATCGTTGTATAGTATATAGAATACAATAATAAAGAATATAAAGATTCTATCGCTGTATAGTATATAGAATATAATAATATAGAATATAAAGCTTCTATCAGTGTATAGTATATAGAATATAATAATATAGAATATAAAGCTTCTATCAGTGTATAGTATATAAAATAGAATAATATTAAATATAACGTTTCTATCAGTGTATAGTATATAGAATAGAATAATATAGAATATAACGTGTCTATCAGTGTATAGTATATAGAATAGAATAATATAGAATATAACGTTTCCATCGTTGTATAGTATATAGAATACAATAATAAAGAATATAAAGATTCTATCGCTGTATAGTATATAGAATAGAATAATATAGAATATAAAGCTTCTATCAGTGTATAGTATATAGAATAGAATAATATAGAATATAACGTGCCTATCAGTGTATAGTATATAGAATAGAATAATATAGAATATAACGTGTCTATCAGTGTATAGTATATAGAATAGAATAATATAGAATATAACATGTCTATCAGTGTATAGTATATAGAATAGAATAATATAGAATATAAAGCTTCTATCAGTGTATAGTATATAGAATAGAATAATATAGAATAGAATAATATAGAATATAACGTGCCTATCAGTGTATAGTATATAGAATAGAATAATATAGAATATAACGTGTCTATCAGTGTATAGTATATAGAATAGAATAATATAGAATATAACATGTCTATCAGTGTATAGTATATAGAATAGAATAATATAGAATATAACGTGCCTATCAGTGTATAGTATATAGAATAGAATAATATAGAATATAACGTTTCTATCAGTGTATAGGATATAGAATAGAATAATATAGAATATAAAGCTTCTATCAGTGTATAGTATATAGAATAGAATAATATAGAATATAACATGCCTATCAGTGTATAGTATATAGAATAGAATAATATAGAATATAACGTGCCTATCAGTGTATAGTATATAGAATAGAATAATATAGAATATAAACTTCTATCAGTGTATAGTATATAGAATAGAATAATATAGAATATAACGTGCCTATCAGTGTATAGTATATAGAATAGAATAATATAGAATATAACATGCCTATCAGTGTATAGTATATAGAATAGAATAATATAGAATATAAACTTCTATCAGTGTATAGTATATAGAATAGAATAATATAGAATATAACGTGCCTATCAGTGTATAGTATATAGAATAGAATAATATAGAATATAACATGCCTATCAGTGTATAGTATATAGAATAGAATAATATAGAATATAAACTTCTATCAGTGTATAGTATATAGAATAGAATAATATAGAATATAACGTGCCTATCAGTGTATAGTATATAGAATAGAATAATATAGAATATAACGTGCCTATCAGTGTATAATATATAGAATAGAATAATATAGAATATAACGTGCCTATCAGTGTATAATATATAGAATAGAATAATATAGAATATAACGTGTCTATCAGTGTATAGTATATAGAATAGAATAATATAGAATATAAAGCTTCTATCAGTGTATAGTATATAGAATAGAATAATATAGAATATAAAGCTTCTATCAGTGTATAATATATAGAATAGAATAATATAGAATATAACGTGTCTATCAGTGTATAGTATATAGAATAGAATAATATAGAATATATAACTTCTATCAGTGTATAGTATATAGAAGTGTTGCTCAGGCACGGCCTTGTGTTGCTCAGAGTTCCCCTGGTAATGTGAAGCTGTTTTGGGAAGTGGGCAGGAAGTGACTTACATCCGCCTGATATCTCGCAGTGGCGGTGACCCCTCCTTATCACCGCGTCAGCAGCTGCTTTCCTTATAGAAATGTATTTTAGTGATGTTGTTGTGAAACATTCTGCACTTCTAGTGAAAATTCTCATACAGCCAATCACACGTCTGAGTGATGTTTCCTTGTCCTGGAACAGTAAAATCCGTATTAAACCCCACACCAAGAATGTCATATATTGCCGCTTAGCAATCATTAGATGTGGTGGCTGCATTCGTGTTCTTTTTTTAAG
Organism: Glandirana rugosa; assembly: GCA_018402905.1. NCBI lineage: Eukaryota > Metazoa > Chordata > Amphibia > Anura > Ranidae > Glandirana > Glandirana rugosa. The sequence continues at coordinate 79,707 of BLSH010293255.1, read as the reverse complement.
GTGTTTTCCCCGTCTGTTTTCGCCCGGTGATCTGGCCCATAACACACCTCCTATATTAGAGTTATTCCTACTCTGGATGAAGGAGCACAGGGGGCACCTTTGGACAGCAGCATTGTCTGTCTGGGGGGGAGGGAAGCAGCAGGTTTAGATGCACTAAAAAAATTGAAGCCAATTTCAAGCTCACATTTTATAATCAGTTACAGCAAACAGTTTATTTTTTTCCTTTTGGGATAAAGGTTTTACATATATAAATAAAAGCTGATCATTGTAAGCACCTCTTACCAGTGTTAAATGGTTTGCCTCATCTCTGTAAAGTGATACATCTGGAGGAGAGCTCGTTCTGTTGAAAAACAACAGACTTACTGGTCAGATCACCCGGTGAAAATAAAGGAAAGGAAGCCTAAAAAAAGAAAATAAATGCAGCTACCACATCCAAGAATTGGTGAACTACAATATAATAAATGTTTCCTGTTTGGGTTGAATGTTGCTTTAATCATTTTCTGACTGCGTAGCGACTATAAGTGGCGACAGCGGGGCTCTGTCCCGCGAAACACCGCTTATAGTCGTCACTCGCATGCACGATGGCTAGGGGGCGAGTGGCGCGCGCTCATGCCCACTGCACGCACCTTGAGCAGGGCCATGGGTCGGGGGGACTCGATGTCCACCGGTGACCCGCATGCCCTGTGATAGGGCAAGAATGGGGAGCCGCCGATGTAAACACAGCAGTTCCCCGCTCTGTCAGGCGACATCTAAGAGATCTACTGATCCCTGCTACTGGGATCAGTTAGATCTCTGGTGCCCCTGGCAGCCCAGCCCCCTCACAGTTAGAATACGCCTAGGGAACACAGTTACCCGCTAGATCTCCACCTGCAGGTTAACCCCTTCACTGGCAATGACATTTATACAGTAATCAGTGGATATTTAAATTTCTGATCGCTGTATAAATGTCATTGGTCCCAAAAATGTGTCAAAAATGTCCGACATGTCCGCCCCAATATCGCAGTCCCGCTAAAAATCGCAGATCACTGCTATTACTAGTAAAAAAAAATTTGTAAAAAAACTCCAGAAATGAATTCTCATTGTTTGTAAATGCGGCAAATTTTGCGCAAACTAATCAATAAACGCCAATTGCGATTTTTTTGTTCCAAAAAATATGAGGAAGAATAAAAATCGGCCAAAACCGGAGAATAATTTTTTTTTTTTTATAATTTTTTTCTGGATTTGTATTTTAGCAAAAAGTAAGAAATATTTTTTTTTTTTTTTGCAAAATTGTCGCTCTTGTTTTGTTTATAGCTGCGATCAGAAATAACGCAGAGGGGATCAAATACCACCAAAAGAAATGTCAATTTGTGGGAAAAAAAAGGACGCAAATTTTGTTTGGGTGCGACGTCGCACGATCGTGCAATTGTCAGTTAAAGCGACGCAGCGCCGAATCGCAAAACACAATATAACAAATCAATCAATAGTGTGGGAGAGAGTTCTACATTGAGACAGCAAAGGAGCGACCAAAGGATAACGGTTACCCCATTAGAAGTGCTTACTGACCTTCTTCATTCTAAGAGGTCGCGGTATTCTGGTGAGTTACTCATTTTCTCTGGGTGGAGGCGGATGAGCGCTTAGCACTTAGGGTTTCAAAACTTTTTGGCCCCATTTCACACTTTAATCACAATGCCGACCAGTCTTTTTCTGGCACTATTTGTTTACAAGTTAAAATCAGAATTTTTTGCTAGAAAATTACTTAGAGAACCCCCAAACATTATACATTTTTTTTTTTTTAGCAGAGACGCTAGGAAATAAAATGGTCATTTTTTTTTATGTCACACGATATTTATGCAGCAGTTTTGCAAACACAATTTAAAAAAAAAAAATACACTTTAACCACTTCAGCCCCGGAAGGTTTTACCCCCTTAATGACCAGGCCATTTTTTTTGCGGTACAGCAGTGAGTCGCTTTAACTGACAATTGCGCGGTCGTGCAGCGTTGTACCCAAACGAAATTGAAGTCCCTTTTACCACCACAAATAGAGATTTCTTTTGGTGGTATTTGATCCCCTCTGCGGTTTTTATTGTTTGTGCTATAAACAAAAAAAGAGCGACAATTTTGAAAAAGAAAAACAACATGTTTTTTACTTTCTGATGTAATAAATATCCCAAAATATATATATATATATAAAAAAAACTAATGTATTCATCAGTTTAGGCCGACATATATTCTTCTACATATTTTGGGTAAAAAAATGGCAATAAGCGTATATTGATTGGTTTGCGCAAAAGTTATAGCGCCTACAAAATAGGGGATAGATTTATGGATTTTTTATGTTTTTTTATGTTTTTAATGGTAATGGCGGCGATCTGTGATTTTTAGCAGGACTGCGACATTGCGGCGGACAAATCTGACCCCAAGTGACACTTTTTGGGGACCAATGACATTATTACATTGATCAGTGCTATAAAAAATGCACTGATTACTGTATAAAAGACGCTGGCAGGGAAGGGGTTAACACTAGGGGGCGATCAAGGGGTTTAACTGCGTTCCCTGGGTGTGTTCTAACTGTAGGGGGGCTGGACTGCTTGGGACAACAAAGAGATCGCTGTTCCTGATCACTGGGAACAGTAGATCTCTGAGTTGTCCCCTGTCAGAACGGGGATCCGCCTTGTTTGCATAGGCAGATGCCTGTTCTGCCTCTCTGTACTGTGATTCTGAGTGGCCGGTGGACATTGAGTCGCGCGCCCACAGTTTCACATGCACAGACCGCCGCCAGGAGAGCCGACCTGCCACAGTATATATACTGTGGCTGTTCAGCAAGTGGTTCGTGAATGTCAAAAAACGTACCCCAATTTTTTTGTATAATGTGAAAGATGATGTTACGCCGAGTAAATAGATACCATACATGTCACTCTTTAAAATTGCACACACTCGTGGAATGGTGACAAACTACGGTACCTAAAAATCTCCATAGGCGACGCTTTAAACACTTAAGCCCCGGAGCCATTTTTGACACTTTTTGTTCATAAGCTAAAATCTGGGGGTTTTTTTGCTAGAAAATAACTTAGAACCCCTAAACATTATATATTTTTTTCTAACACCCTAGAGAATAAAATGGCGGTCGTTGCAATACTTTTTGTTGCACCGTATTTGCGCAGCGGCCTAAGGCCTCATACACACGGGCGTTTTTTGACGCCGTGTTTTTGGGCGTTTTTTGCAGCTCTCCATGTTATTCAATGGCCCTCTAAAAATGCCGGCGTTTTTGAGCAGTAGAGGGCATCGGCGTTAGTGAACTGTTTCTAGAACGCAGGACCAGCGCGTTCTGAGGCTGTAGCGTTTTGCCGTTTTTTGACGCTAATCAGCAAAACGCTCACTAACGCCGTACCGGCGTTAACCGGCATTTTTGACGCCTAAGTTTTTAGGTTGAAAAATAGCAGAGGACTGTTTTTTTTCTTTAAAAAAATGCCAATTGACGCTGACGCTCACTAACGCCGATGCAAAACGCCGAAAAAAACGCAGATTTTTCCAAAATGTCGGACCCAACGTTTTGCTTATTTTTTCTCAGATGCCCGTGTGTATGAGGCATTATAAGCACCATTTTTTTTTTTAATTCACTTTTTTGAGTTAAAAAATAAGACAACAGCAAAGATAGCCCAATTTTCTTCTATAATGCGAAAGATAATGTTAAGCCGAGTAAATTGATACCCAACACAGTGTTGCCAACCTCCCGCATCGTTTTTTACTGGCAAATCATGGAAAATCTTACTGGCTGAGCACATTTTTTACTGGCAACCTGAAAAGTAACTGAACTCCTATTAAAAACTAAGACAATTGATATTTGAACACAACATGGAAACACTGACAATACCCATATCAAGTAGTTTGCCCAGTTAACACTTAAAAAGTCAGCACAGCATGACAAATTATCAGACACTGTTATTTATAGACAGTTGTAAAAATCACTGATTTTTACAAACTGTCAGTAAATTTACTGGCGGTTGGCAACACTGACCCAACATGTCATGCTTCAAAATTGCACCCGCACGTGGAATGGCAACAAACTTTGGCACTTAAAAATCTCCATCGGTGAAGTTTAAAATTTTTACAGGTTATCAATTTTGAGTTACAGAGGAGGTCTAGTGCTACAATTATTGCTCTCGCTCTAACGATCCTGGCGATACCTCACATGTGTGATTTGAACGCAGTATGAATGCAGTTATCAAAAAATACTGGAGGAACATTTGCATTCAACAGCCAGGAAGCTGTGCATGGGACGTACTTGGACATTCCAACATGACAATGACCCAAAACACAAGGCCAAGTCGACCTGCCATTGGCTACAGCAGAATAAAGTGAAGGCTCTGGAGTGGCCATCTCAGTCTCCTGACCTCAATATCATTGAGCCACTCTGGGGAGATCTCAAACATGCAGTTCATGCAAGACAGCCCAAGAATTTCCAGGAACTGAGGAATGGGCAGCTTTACCATCTAAGAAGATAAAGAGCCTCATCCACAAATCCCACAAAAGACTTCAAGCTGTCATTGATGTTAAAGGGAACAATACACGGTATTAAGATCTGGGGTATGTAAACTTTTGATCAGGGTGATTTGGGAAGTTTCTGTTGTCATTATGATATAAAAAGAGAAAACACAGTTGATTGATAATAAATGGCTTCAGCCAAACACTAACCATGAGTGAAAGAAAAGATTTTGTCTTATCATTCATATTCTCTGAAAAATGGCCAAGAAATCATAAATTCTGCCAGGGTATGTAAACTTATAAGCACAACTGTATTTTATTGGGATTTTATGTGATGGACTGACACAAAGTGGCACAGAATTGTGAAGTTGAAGGAAAATGATAAATGGTTTTCAACATTTTTTACAAATAAATCTGGGAAAAGTGTGGGGGGCATGGTGGCCATTTTTCTGGAAATGTTAGAATACTGATATGCATTGTACAACTTTCTCCTTTTGTGTATTTATTTGTATATGTATTTTGTGTATTTATTTGTATATGTATTTTGTGTACTTATTTGTATATGTATTTTGTGTATTTATTTGTATATGTATTTTGTGTATTTATTTGTATATGTATTTTGTGTATTTATCGTGTTTTATGTTAATAAAAAGTTTTGTAATCAATAAAATGATTTCTAGTTTTTATAACCAGTGCCTATAAAGTCCATCCTTTCCTCGAATCTTCCTCATTTTACAGTTCACTAGGACATGGCGTCACTAGGGATGGTGTTACCTGGTGCAGTTAAACATGATGTCACCCCCCCCCCCCCCCCATCTAGGCTGCCCAGCACCTTGCAGGCAGCGCACGGTCACGGGGTGCACCCCAAACCGGCCCATGTAAATGATAGTATAGGGTGCTGTAGTGGCAGGCTAGGGTGGTATAGTGGCAGGTTAGGGTAGTATAGGGCAGTATAGGGGCAGGTTGGGGTGGTGTAGGGCAGGTTGGGGTGGTATAGGGCAGGCTAGGGTGGTATAGTGGCAGGTTGGGGTGGTATAGGTCAGGCTAGGATGGTATAGTGGCAGGTTGGGTGGTATTGGGCAAGTTAGGGTGGCACAGGGCAGGTTGACGTGGTATAGGGCAAGTTAGTGTGGCACAGGGGAGGTTAGGGTGGTATAGGGTAAGTTAGGGTGACAGGGCAGGTTGAGGTGGCATAGAGCAAGTTAAGGTGGCACAGGGCAGGTTGAGGTGGTATAGGGCAAGTTAGGGTGGCACAGGGCAGGTTGAGGTGGTATAAGGCAAGTTAGGGTGGCACAGGGCAGGTTGAGGTGGTATAGGGCAAGTTAGGGTGGCACAAGGCAGGTTTAAGTGGTATAGGGCAAGTTAGGGTGGCACAGGGCAGGTGGAGGTGATATAGGGCATATTAGGGGTGGCACAGGGCAGGTTGGGGTGGTATAGGGTAAGTTACGGTGCCACAGAGAAGGTTAGGGTCGTATAGGGCAAATTAGGGTGACAGGGCAGGTTGAGGTGGTATAGGGCAAGTTAAGGTGGCACAGGGCAGGTTAGGGTGGTATAGGGTAAGATACGATGCCACAGGGCAGGTTAGGGTGGTATAGGGCAAGTTAGGGTGACAGGGTAGGTTGAGGTGGTATAGGGCAAGTTAGGGTGGCAAAGGGCAGGTTAGGGTGGTATAGGGTAAGTTATGGTGCCACAGGGCAGTTTAGCGTGGTATAGGGCAAGTTAGGGTGACAGGGCAGGTTGAGGTTGTGTAGGGCAAGTTAAGGTGGCACAGGGCAGGTTGAGGTGGTACAGGGCAAGTTAAGGTGGCACAGGGCAGGTTGAGGTGGTATAGGGCAAGTTAAGGGTGACACAGGGCAGGTTGAGGCAGTATAGGGCAAATTAGGGTGCACAGGGCAGGTTGAGGTGGTATAGGGCAAGTTAAGGGTGGCACAGGGCAGGTTGAGGTGGTATAGGGCATGTTAGCACCCTATGTAGTAACACTGTGTGTGTGCAGTAACTTACAGCATGCGTGTGCAGATGAAGACCCGGGTGGGGCTTCTGTGTCCTCGCCTTTTTCTCCTTCTGCCATGGGAACAGCCAGAGTGAAGAAGACTGTGAGAGGAATGGAGGAAGCAGCCACACCCCCAGCTCCGCCCGCCAACTCTGGCCGCCTCCGGAGATATTGGACATCCCCGACCCCGAGTGACAGCTTAGCCTGACTGAGGAGTGAGGAGTGTTATAGGCAGTCTCCCCCGCACGGCTGGGTGCCCTGCACCCACTGCTCCAGTGCAAGCAATATAAGTACAGTGTTTAGTGGTGGCCCCGGTGTCACCCCTCTGGCGGGTGTCACCCTGGTGCGGCCCCCCCCCCACCCGCACCCGGCTGACAACACCACTGCGTGGCACTTTGCTATTCTACCTGCACACCCATTAGGTCTTTATGGGTTTGAAGTGCATTTATCCCCGTATTTTAAAATCTAGTGGAACCACTTGCCTCCAGAAGTCACATAATTAGTAAATAGAGTCCACCTGTGTGTAATGTAATCTCAGTATAAATACAGCTGTTCTTGGAAGCCCTCAGAGGTTTGTTAGAGAACCTTAGTGAACAAACAGCATCATGAAGGCCAAGGAAAACACCAGACAGGTCAGGGATAAAGTTGTGGAGAAGTTTAAAGCAGGGTTAGGTTATAAAAAAATATCCCAATCTTTGAACATCTCACAGAGCTCTGGTCAATCCATCATCGGAAAATGGAAAGAGAATGGCACAACTGCAAACCTACCAAGACATGGCCGTCCACCTAAACTGACCAGCCGGGCAAGGAGAGCATTCATCAGAGAAGCAGCCAAGAGGTCCATGGTAACTCTGGAGGAGCTGCAGAGATCCACAGCTCAGGTGGGAGAATCTGTCCACAGGACAACTATTAGTCGTGCTCTCCACAAATCTGCCCTTTATGGAAGAGGGGCAAGAAGAAAGCCATTGGTGAAAGAAAAGCCATAAGAAGTCCCATTTGCAGTTTGTGAGAAGCCATGTGGGGGACACAGCAAACATGGGGAAGAAGGTGCTCTGCTCAGATGAGACCGAAATTTCATTTTTTGGCTTAAAAGCCCAACTCACACTAATCAGTTAATCAAGGAGATGGGGGGGGGGTTGTTTTGGAAGGGGGAATTCGGGAGGTGGCAGAGGGTATTATTTTAGGAGGGGAAATTTGGGTAGGGGGGCAGCGCTAAGAGTGGTGATTTAGGAGAATTTGAAAAATTTTAAGTGGGGGAGAAGATGTGAACTGGGGGGGGGGAGGTTTTAGGAGTAGAGGACTTGTGCTAGGAGGGGGGATTTGGGGGGGGGGGATTTGTGCTGGGGGGGATAGGGGGAAGATTTGGGCTGGGGGGGGGGGGATTTGGGGGAAATTTGTGCCGGGAGGAGAAATTTAAGTGGGGGGGGGTGCTAAGAGTGGTGATTTAGGGGAATTTGTGTTTTGAGGGTGGGTGAGGGAAGAAGATTTGTGCTAGGAGGGAAAATTTGGGGGGAATTTGTGCTGGGAGAAGGGGTGGGGGATGGGATAAATATTTTTGCTAGGAGGGAGGATTTGGGGTGGGGGGGGGGTTGTGCTGGGAGAGAGAAATTTGAAGCGAGGGGCAGAAGATGTGTACCAGGTGGGGAGATTTTAAGGGTAGAGAATTTGTGCTAGGAGGGGTGTTTATTTTTTTTTGGGGGGGGGGGGGGCATTAGAGCTGTGGGGATTTGGAGGAAGGGGGGGAATATTTGTGAGGGGGGGGATTTTTCAGCAGGGGGGTGGATTTGTAGTGGGAGGAGGGGGATTTGTAGACTTTTGTAGGGGGAATTTTACTGGTATGTAATGTTCATATGTACATCTTGGGGGGGGGGCAGTTTTTGGCACGTTCGCCCTGGGCTCTAGATGACCTTGTCCCAGGACTGCTCATGGAATAAAAGTTTTGCATGAATAAATAAAAGCTGAACATTTTATTCCCCCCTACCGGAGATAAGTGGTTTGTCTCATCTCTGTAAACGGATACATTCTGCTCGAGAGCTTGTGCTTTGGAAAAACAACAGACGTGCTAGCTGGATCTCCGGATAAAAATAGAAGAAAGAAATCCTAAAAAAAAAAAATGAATGCAGCCGTCACATCTAAGAATTTGTAAACTGCAATATAATAAATGTTTGCTTTTGGGTTTAATACCCCTTTAAGAGGCTAAATAAAGAGATTTTGGATTCTGTTGTCATTCCCTCCTGGGCTATCCGGCTGCATTGTTGGTTTGTTGTCCGTCCTATAAGGCTGTTGAAGCAATTTACTCAATTATGAGACACAACCATCAGGTAGTCACTGGAGATTTATTGAGAAACCTCTCGGGTCCCGTGACATCCCCTTTCCTATAATTCTTTAGAAAGTTTGCAAATGATTACACAGAGACATAAGAGAGAGAAGACTGCACAGAGCGGAGCCATATAACCGCTGCCAAGTGTGCCCATTGTAATATGAATGAATGGAGGCTGCCTGCCAGCGGGGGATTCTGGAGCAGAAAATCAGTCTTCCCATTACAGGTCCTCTAATTATCGGGAAATCAGGCCCTGCTACCAGCAAGCTCGGTCAGACGGGTGCAGGCACCGGGTAAAGGGGGGCAGACCAGCAAACGTCCATTCGTTGATCTCCTCTCACTAGTAAGAACCCAGAAAGGACCATGTATTACACCACTGCTGGTCTCTGCTGTCACTTTCCCCGGTGGCTTGTCCAGGGAAGAAGCTAATGGAGTGTGACCCGTGCTATATTAGCTTCATTGGAGTGCGGCAGAGACATCGGGGGCCTAACAAAACCCCTGATATCTCAACCACTTGCTGACCGCCCACTCTAGCTTTACTCAGTGGTGTATCATCCATGGGTGCAGGGTGTTCACTGAACACGGGCCCTGAGGGGTGGGGGGGCCCACTGTGCTCTGATCAATGTGGGCTTGCACACGGGCCCACCAATTTCATGATACGCCCCTGGCTTTACTGTTACAGTGCGAGCCAGCTGCGCAGAATCACGTCTATTCACTATATTGTCTAAAGTATTGGGACGCCTGCCTTTACACGCACATGAACTTTAATGGCATCCCAGTCTTAGTCCGTAGGGTTCAATATTGAGTCGGCCCACCCTTTGACAGCTTCAACTCTTCTTGGAAGGCTGTCCACAAGGTTTAGGAGTGTGTTTATCAATGGTGACTGGTGCTAAACATTTCAGGAGGCAGCAAACTGACGCCAAACCCCCCCCCCCAAACCCCTGGACGGGAAGGCGGCGATTGCTGCAAGCATCCCCCCCGCCGCGGGAGACAGAGGGTGGGTGGGAAGGTGACGCAAGACCTCCCCTGACCCCCCCCCCCGGCATTAGATGGACGAGAACGCACTGGCGATCCAATGCCACCCCCCGCTGCGGGAGACAGACGGTGTGCAGGAAGGTGGCCCAAGCACCCCCCTGACCCCCCCCCCCCCCGGCATTAGATGGACGAGAACGCACTGGCAATCCAATGCCACCCCCGCCGCAGGAAACTGACCTTAAAGGGGCTGTAAAGTCTAATGGTTTTTCGCCTTAATGCACTCTATGAATTGAGGTGAAAACCTTTTTCTCAATAGTGACCCCCTCAGAGCCCCCCTTTTACTTACCTGAGCCCGTTCGTTCCCGCGGCGGCTATGAGCAATCTGCTCCCTCCGGTGTCTCGGATCCTCATTGCAGAGGCGGCTGGTGCATAAGGGGCACTTGGGCGTCACCTCCCCGCCGCTGACAAGTAAGAAAAAAAAAGTCAGCACGGCCCTCCTGCAGGAGGCGCCGGCACATTGACTTTTCTTTTTTTTTTTTTTTTCCTCGGCTCCTTGCTGTCAGCTGACAGAAAGTAGTGAGCCAATTGGTCAGGCATTAAAGTCTATCTGTGTTCGCTGAACAAGTGCACACACATAGTCTGATTGGCTGCCCCCTGAGCCAACAGAGCCAATGACTCTCTGTCATTGGCTGCTGTGGGCAGGGGGCGGGATTGTAGCAGACATGCTGCCTGTGTGATTACTCACACAGGCACAGCACTCCGAGGGGTTTCAGTCCCAAGCTGCTCAGCATGCTGACCGCAAGCCAAACTCTGCATAGATCTGGCTTGCCTGCTATTAGATAGGGTAAGTGCTTCGGTGGGGGGGCACCACTCTGTATGCCCTGTATGCCCTATCTGATGCTCTGTATGCCCTATCTGATTCTCTGTATGTCCTATCTGATGCCCTGTATGCCCTATTTGATGCCCTGTATGCCCTATCTGATGCCCTGTATGCCTAGCTGGTGTTCTGTATGCCCTATCTGGTGCTCTTTATGCCCTGTCTGGGACCCTGTATACCCTATCTGGTGCCCTGTATGCCCTATCTGATCCCCTGTATGCCCTATCTGGTGCTCTGCATGCCCTATCTGGTGCTCTGTATACCCTATCTGGGGCTTTGTATACTGCTATATGGTGACTCTGTATACTGCTATCTGGTGATGCTGTATAACCTATCTGGTGATGCTGGGTTGTATACTCCTGACACAAGGGGTAGAAACTATAAGGGGTTGGGCTTATGATAAGTGGGAGGGGTCAACAAGGAAGGGTGGGGTCTGGCGCTCTCCCATCCTAAAATTTCAACAGCCGCCACTACCTCATTGGCTGGATTGATAGCAGGGGAGCCACTGGCTCCCGCTGCTGTCTATCAGGTCCAGTGACGCGGGGGGCCGAGTCCCGCTGTTTGTGTGAATACACGCAAACAGTCAGCAGGACACGGGAGCGCGCCCACACGTGTGACCCCAGGGAAGCTTTCCCTAACGGGTCACTCGATGCGGAGGAGGTCCCAGGAGCGCCGCTGAGGCGCTGAGGACCCCAGAAGAGGAGGTTCGGGGCCACTGTGCAAAACCACTGCACAGAGGAGGTAAGTATGACATGTTTGTTATTTTAAAGAGAAAAAAAATGAAGCTTTACAATCGCTTTAATTTAGGAGGCAGTGGGGAAAGAAGAGCTGGGCCGTTGCTTCTCCTCCCGGCTGAACAGGATAACACAATTGGGTCTCAGGACCCGCTTCCTGATTGGCCGGAGGAGAATCAGGAAGATAATAGCAAATATTAATTCGCTATTGTCACACAACTGGGTGGGCTCAGGGCGCAGTGCTCTGCTCCCCAAGCCCACCCTTTTTTTAAGCCAATTAGAGGCCCAGGCTCTAATCAAGTGCTTAAAAAAAACCCCATTGGAATCCATGTGTCCGGCGCCCTGCATGGAGATTAGGGGCCAGACACATGGATTAGTGGGGGTCGGTGTCCCTGCTCCCCATATGTACGGGGAGCCACTAGTGTCTATGGGAATGTTTGACCATTCTTCTAGAAGCGCATTTGTGAGGTCAGGCACTGATGCTGGACAAGAAGGCCTGGCTCACAGTCTCCGCTCTATTTCATCCCAAAGGTGTTCTATCGGGTTGAGGTCAGGACTCTGTGCAGGCCAGTCAAGTTCCTCCACCCCAAACTCGTTCATCCATGTCTTTATGGAACTTGCTTTGTGCAGTGGTGCGCAGTCATGTTGGAACAGGAAGGGGCCATCCCCAAACTCTTCCCACAAAGTTGGGAGCATGAAATTGTCCAAAATGTCTTGGTATGCTGACTCCTTAAGAGTTCCCTTCACTGGAAATAAAGGTCCAACCCCTAAAAAACAACCCCACACCCTAATCCCCCCTCCACCAAATGATTTGGACTAGTGCACAAATCAAGGCCCATAAAGACATGAATGAGGAAGTTTGGGGTTTAGGAACTTGACTGGCCTGCACAGAGTCCTGACCTCAACCCAATAGAACACCTTTGGGATGAATTAGAGCTGAGACCGTGAGCCAGGCCTTCTCATCCAACATCAGTGCCTGACCTCACAAATGCACTTCTGTAAGAATGGTCAAACATTCCCATAGACGCTCCTAAACCTTGTGGACAGCCTTCTCAGAAGAGTTGAAGCTGTTATAGCTGCAAAGGGTGGGCCAACTCAATATTGAACCCTACGGACTAAGACTGGGATGCCATTAAAGTTCACGTGCGTGTAAAAGCAGGCGTCCCAATACTTTTCACAATATGGTGTTTGTGTAATTCTGCTTTGCTGGGTAGAGGCCATGCGCGCGCCACTTGTGCTGTGATTAGTCACAGCACAAGCCAATGGAAATGTACAGATTCCTGCCACTGTCATTCCCACCGGCGCTAGTTGCCCATGCCACATGTTTTTCTTTTGTGACATTTTTTCTATTTGCTTAACCGCTTGCCGACCGCATCACTGAGATGTACTGTGGCAGAGCGGCTCTTTTGCCCCAGATCCCATACAGTACCTGGCACATGATCTGAGAAGAATAGGGGCTGCGGGACTTTCATGGTACCATCATGAACTCACAAATCAAATCTTAAAAAAGAGTTTTTATTTAATTCAAGTATAAAAAACATGTTTAACAAACATATATAACATATGACTATATAACAGTGTTGACACAATTGATTTTATCCTCACTGCAAAGCAGTGTTGCCAACCTCCCGCAGCGTTTTTTACTGGCAAATCATGGAAAATCTTACTGGCGGAGCACATTTTTTACTGGCACCCTGAAAAATAACTGAACTCCTATTAAAAACTAAGACAATTGATATTTAAACACAACATGGAAACACTGGCAATACCCATATCAAGTAGTTTGCCCAGTTTACACTTAAAAAGTCAGCACAGCATGACAAATTATCAGACCCTGATATTTATAGACAGTTGTAAAATTCACTGATTTTTACAAACTGTCAGTAAATTTACTGGTGGTTGGCAACACTGCTGCAAATGTAGACCTGTATTTCCTCTACATGTTTTGTGGTGAGTTCGCTTCCTCAGGAGAGTGCACAGGTTTACAGAGGGATTTTTGCACTAGGAGTAATAATAACATCATTCGTATATAGCTTTACATAACATCTTAGAGGTGTAGATAGGTACAGATACAATGTGGAAAACATAACATGCCATGTATGTGTCTTTCACTATATGCATGGCTCACCTGGAGGCTGAAGCATATCACCTGGGTGCTCGGGCTAGAAATGCTAGTACAGGACTAGTAAGTGATCTGGCACTCCGCCGGAGACCTGGCTGCGCTGTGATTAGCACAAGCAGATCAGCAGGTGCCGGTCAATGGGTGACCACCGGCATCCGCTGATCGGCCAGGAGAAAGACAGGACAGAGCTCTGCTTATGTAAACAATGCAGAGCTCTGTCCTGACAGCAGGGATATGCTGGATTTTTGTTTCCCTGCAAAGCACATCCCACAGTGCACATAAACTCCGGTTCGGAACACATTCAACCCTTTGATCGTCACTGATGATAACCCCTTCCCATCCAGTGTCATAAGTACAGTGACAGTGCATATTTTTAGCACCGATCACTGTATTCGTGTCATTGGTTCTCACAAAGTGTCAAAAGTGTCAGTTAGTGTCAGATTATCCGCCTCAATTTCCCAGGCCCGCTATAAGTCTCTTACTATAGTACAAAAATAAATAAATTACATTTCCAGTATATACCCCATAGTTTGTAGACGCGATAACTTTTGTACAAACCAAACAGTATACGCCTATTGGGATTTTTTTTTTTTTTTACCAGAAATATGTAGCAGAATACATATGTGGGTGTGTTGTATAGAAAGTAAAAAATAAGTAATTGAGACAATTGGGAAGGGGAACGGGAAGGGGGAGTGGGAATGAGAATTAGAGGGGAAATGGGATTAATTCTCATTCCTGTTCCCCCTTCCCGTTCCCCTTCCCAATTGTCTCAATTACTTTACTGATCTTATGGGATGAGGTGCACACTGCACATAGTGCCACCATTCTAATCCAACAAACCTCTCTAGAAAGTAAAAAATGTTGTTTTTTTTTTCAAAATTGCCGGCCTTTTTTTGTTTATAGCGCAAAAAATAAAAACCGCAGAGGTGATCAAATATCACCAAAAGAAAGCTCCATTTGTGGGGAAAAAATGACATCAGTGTTACTTTTGGCAGCAAATTTTGATTTAGTTTTAGTCTTAGGACTAAAATGGCATTTTAGTTTTAGTCCCATTTTAGTCTTCTGCAATTGTCATAGTTTTAGTCGTATTTAGTCGACTAAATCTCCAGGACATTTCAGTCGACTAAAATTATTTTAGTCGTCTAAAATCAAACGGGTGTAGTTAAATTGTAATGCATTATTTAAGCATTTCTGTACAATTTCCAAACTCATTATATACTGCTGGAGTGGAAAATCTAATATGTTATTATTTATGGTATTGAGGTCTGAACATGCGATACAGACCAGTGTTCATTTTGACGTCAAATTTCAATTTAGTTTTAGTCTTTTGACTAAAATGCCATTTTACTTTTAGTCATATTTTAGTCGACTAAAATGTTATTAAGTTGGTCGACTAAAATGTTTTATTCAGTTTTAATCGAAGAAATTAACACTGAATTACATGCATTTTAAGTGACTAGTATAGCGTCTATAGCTACATAAATTCCAGTATATATCCCATAGTTTGTAGACGCTATAACTTTCACACCAACCAACCAATATAAACTTATTGGAGTTTATTTTTTTAACCACTTCCCGACCGCCTGCCGTGTTTTCACGGCGGCAGTCGGGCTGCTGTGCACGAATCACCGTAAAAACACGGCGATCTGCGAACAGCCGCTAGGGGGCGTGCGCGCGCCCGCCCGCCGCACTCCTTAGGAGTGTGCCCGCGATGAGCGGCCACAGGGAAAGAACGGGGTACCGCCGATGAAAACACGGCGGTTCCCCGCTCTGTTAGTAGGGGCATGGGTGATCTACTGATCCCTGTCACTGGGATCAGTTAGATCTCTCATGCCCATTGTAGCCCAACCCCCCCACAGTAAGAACACCCAGGGAACACAGTTAACCCCTAGCTCTCCCCCTGCAGGTTAACCCCTTTACTGCCAATGACATTTATACAGTAATCAGTGGACATTTAAATCTCTGATCGCTGAATAAATGTCATTGGTCCCAAAAAAGTGTCAAAAATGTCCGACATGTCCGCCGCAATATCGCAGTACCGCTAAAAATTGCAGGTCGCCACCATTACTAGTAAAAAATAAAAAAAATAAAAATCCCAGAAATTAATTCTTACCATCCGTAAACGCAGCCACTTTTGCGCAAACCAATCAATAAACGCCGATTGCGATTTTTTTTTTTATCACAAATATGAGGAAGAATATAAATCGGCCAAAAACAGTGAAAAAAAATGTTTTTTTATATATTTTTTTTGGATTTGAATTTTAGCAAAAAGTACGAAATTTGTTTTTTTTTTTCAAAATGGTCGCTCTTCTTTTGTTTATAGCGGTGATCAGAAATGACGCAGAGGTGATCAAATACCACCAAAAGAAAGCTCTATTTGTGGGGAGAAAAGGACGCAAATTTTGTTTGGGTACAACGTCGCACGACCGCGCAATTGTCAGTTAAAGCGACGCAGCGCCGAATCGCAAAAAGTGCTCTGGTCCTAAAGCTGGAAAACCTTATGGTTGGTAAGTGGTTAACCAAAGATATGTAGCAGAATACATTTCAACCTAAATTGATGAAGAAATGTGATTTTTTTTATACTTTTTTATTGAATATGTTTTATAGTAGACAGTAAAAAATATCCAGTCTTTATTCATATAATAAAAAATAAAAACTACAGTGGTGATTGAATACCAACAAAAGAAAGCTTTGTGTGAAAAAGATGATATAAATGTCATTTGCATACAGCATTGCATGACCGCCCACTGTCAGTTAACCGGTTCTGGACCGGCTTGCGTACATTTACTACTGCAGACTGGCGCTGTCCCGCGAATCGCCATCTATAAAGGGCGGCTCGCTCGTGCGCGGCCAGCAGGCGGGAGCGCGCCGCCAGCGGTGCGCTCTCGTGCCCACCGCAGTCTGCAGCAGTGTGGCCACGGGTGCGGCGGACTCGATCTCCGCCGGCGAGCCGCGATTGCCTGGCATAGAAGAAAAATGGAGAACCGTGCACCCGCGGCCACACTGCTGCAAAGTGCGGCGGGCATGAGAGGGCACCGCAGGCGGCGCGCTCCCGTCTTCTAGCAGCGCCAGTCTGCAGCGGGCACGGTTCTGACAGGTGACATGTAAAAGATCTACTGATCGCTGTCACTGGGATTGGTTAGATCTCTGGTGCCCCTGGCAGCCCAGCCCCCTCACAGTTAGAACACGCCTAGGGAACACAGTTAACCCCTTCCCTGCCCCCTGCAGGTTAACCCCTTCACTGTCAATGACATTTATACAGTAATTAGTGGATATTTACATTTCTGATCGCTGTATAAATGTCATTGGTCCCAAAAAAGTGTCAAAAAAAATGTCCGACATGTCCGCTCCAATATGTCTGTCCAAAGACTCGATGTCCGCCAGTGACCCGCGGTGGCCTGTGACAGAGCCAGAACGGGGAACTGCCGATGTAAACGCTGTGGTTTCCCGTTCTGACAGGCGGCATGTCAGAGATCTACTGATCCCTGTACTCGGGATCACTTAGATCTCTGGTGCCCCTGGCAGCCCAGCCCCCTCACAATTAGAACACGCCTAGGGAACACAGTCATCCCCTAGATCACCCCCTGCAGGTTAAACCCTTCACTGCCAATGATATTTACACAGTAATCAGGGGATATTTAAATTTCTGATCGCTGTATAAATGTCAATGGTCCCAAAAAAAGTGTCAAAATGTCCGACATGTCCGCCCCAATATCAAAGACTCGATAAAAATCGCAGATCGCCGCCATTACTAGTAAAATAAAAAAATTTAAAAACGCATAAATTAATTCTCATGGTTTGTAAACGCGGCAACTTTTGTGCAAACCAATCAATAAACGCCGATTGCGATTTTTTTTTTTACCAAAAATATGAGGAAGAATATAAATTGGCCAAAACCGATGAATAAATTCTTTTTTTTTATATATTTTTTTTTTGGATTTGTATTTTAGCAAAAAACAAAAAAATATAGTTTTTTTTGCAAAATTGTTGCTCTTTCTTTGTTTATAGCGGCGATCAGAAATGACGCAGAGGGGATCAAATACCACCAAAAGAAAGCTCTATTTGTGGGGAAAAAAGGACGCAAATTTCGTTTGGGTACACTGTCGCACGATCGCGCAATTATCAGTTAAAACGACGCAGTCCCGTTTTGCAAAAAGTACTCTGGTCCTAACGTGGGAAATCCTTCCAGGGCTGAAGTGGTTAAAGTAACGCCATGCCGTATCGAAAAAAATTGCCTGGTCATGAAGGGGGGGTAAATCTTCCAGAAGGCAAGTGGTTAAAAAGAATCACCATGCTATCAAATGGTGATGAAAAAAAAATAATTCCTAAAACGTTTTGAGCCCCCCTGCCTCCAGGTACACATAAGTACATCGAGGTATATTTTCATATGTATGAAACGCGTTGATCGCACTACACATATTACTTATGGCCACGGACACTGGAGTGTGTGAGTGAGAGCAATAATTCTAGGTCCATTAGCCCTCCTTTCCATTGGAGCGACTTGTCATGCAATTTGACAGGTCAAATCGCATGACAGGTCGCACCCTATTGCCGGAAATTGCATTTTTCAAATCGGTGCGCAGCCGTCTTTGTGTTGCCGCATTGATTTAAAAAATGATTATAGAGTGGTGGGCTCTGGGAAGACGGTGAGCCTGAGAACGCGTTTCATACATATGAAAATATACCTTGATGTACTTATGCGTACCTGGAGGCAGGGGGGGCTCAAAACGTTTTAAGAACTTATTTTTTTTCATCACCATTTGATAGCATGGTGATTCTTTTTAACCACTTGCCTTCTGGAAGATTTACCCCCCCCCTTCATGACCAGGCTATTTTTTTCGATACGGCACGGCGTTACTTTAACCACTTCAGCTCCGGAAGGATTTCACACGTTAGGACCAGAGTACTTTTTGCAATTCCGCACTGCGTCGCTTTAACTGACAATTGCGCGGTCGTGCGGCGGTGTACCCAAACAAAATTTGCGTCCTTTTTTCCCCACAAATAGAGCTTTCTTTTGGTGGTATTTGATCCCCTCTGCGTCATTTCTGATCGCCGCTATAAACAAAGAAAGAGCAACAATTTTGCAAAAAAAACTATATTTTTTTATTTTTTGCTAAAATACAAATCCAAAAAAAAAATATATAAAAAAAACTGATTTATTAATCGATTTTGGCCGATTTTTGGGTAAGTGCAACGCATGAATCAGGACGCAGACTGCATTCTAATCTGTGCATTAGACTCACATGGTTGTACACTCTTGGATGCGCGTGGACAGCCAGGCAGCCGGCCCCCTGTCACTGATCTGAATAGCTTCCGACGATGTCCTATGACGAAACGCGTAAAGCGGGGCTTCTGGTATGCCGATACGTAACTTCCGGTTCCAACCAAATTGTCTATGGAACGCAAACCAGTCCAGACGAAATGAATCTGTTTATCCTCAGCCCATGTGTGACATTGGGCTTGCTGTCAGCTATTTTTTAACTAATTTTATGATGCTTGTGGACTAAATAAACACACTTTATATTGGATTAGACATGTGCGGTTAGTTTTGTTCCGAATTAAAATTCGGACGGATTTTTTTTTTTTCCGGAAATTCGGATGTGTCTGAATTTCCGTATTACGATAGTACCGAATTTAACCTGTAGAGATCCGCACTATAGACGAAAGACGTCTACAGCGCAGATCTGAAAATCCGGGTGGACGTCCATGGACGTCCGCCCCTTTACACGCCCCCTGCGCGTACTGGGCGGCGGCGGTGGCGCGCGCGCGGCCGCCGCACGCTGCGTGGGCGTGCCCGTGGGTCGGGCGGACTCGATGTCCGCTCCTGACCCGCGATCGCCTTACAGAGCCGTAGAACGGGGAACCGCCGATGTAAACACGGCGGTTCCCCGTTCTGTGACAGGGGACATGACAGATCTGCTGATCCCTGTCACTGGGATCAGTTAGATCTGTTATGTCCCGACCAGCCCATCCCCCCCACAGTTAGAACACACCCAGGGAACATTGTTAACCCCTTCACTGCCCCCTGCAGGTTAACCCCTTCACTGCCAATGACATTTATACAGTAATCAGTGGACATTTAAATTTCTGATCGCTGTATAAATGTCATTGGTCCCAAAAAAGTGTAAAAAATTACCGACATGTCCGCCCCAATATCAAAGTCCCGATAAAAATCGCAGATCGCCGCCATTACCAGTAAAAAAAAAAATAATAATAAAAACGCCATAAATCAATGTCCATAGTTTGTAGACGCGATAACTTTTGCGCAAACCAATCAATAAACGCCGATTGCGATTTTTTTTACCAAAAATATGTAGAAGAATATAAATCGGCCAAACCCAATAAATAATTTTTTTTTTATTTTTTATTTTTGGATATTTATTAGAGCAAAAAGTAAAAAAATATTGTTCTTTTTTCAAAATTGTCGCTCTTGGTTTTGTTTATAGCGCAAAAAATAAAAACCGCAGAGGTGATCAAGTACCACCAAAAGAAAGCTCTATTTGTGGGGAAAAAAGGACATAAATTTTATTTGGGTACAACACCGCACGACCGCGCAATTGTCATTCAAAATGCGACAGCGCTGAAACCTGAAAATTGGTCTGGGCAGGAGGGGGGTTTAAGTGCCCAGTAAGGAAGTGGTTAAATGAATCCGAAAATTCAGACGAAACTCAAATTCAAATAATTTTCGAATCGTTTTTGAATACTTTTGGAATTCAAATAGTTTTTAAACACGAATTCAAAAAGTTTTCAAATTCCAATAGTTTTTAAATACGAATTTAAGTTCTCAAAGAGAACAAAATAGAATAGAAAACAAAGGAATAGAACAAAAAAAAAACAATAGACTAGAAAAGAATCTAACAGAAAGCAAAAGAATAGAATACAACAGCTCTGTTCCACTCCACCGCATTATATTCTTTCGTTGTCTGTTATATTCCCCTCTATTGTATTTTATCTTCTTCCATTCTATTCCTCCACTTTCCACTCCACCCCATTCTCCTTGGAAATTGGAAAACGATTCGAAAACAATTCGAAAACTATTCGAATTCGAAAATGATTTGAATTCAAAACTTTTCAAATTCGAAAATGATTCGAAATTGAATCGAAAACTTTTCTAATCGATTTGAAAATGAATAAATGAAACTAATTCCGAGAGTTAATTGAACGAATGAAACAAATCTAACAAAACAAACTTATGTAAATAACGAATCGAAATGAAACTAAATAAAATTTTTTAGCTCTGCACATGTCTATATTGGATTACGTTATGTGTGTTTCCGTCCATTCTTCTACATGTGCCATGACCCCATGCTGAGGAACGTACCTTATCTAGAGACCAGGACGCCGGGCAGGCTGTATATGTGCGGGTTACCCCTGCAGGGGTACTGGCTTCTGGTGGGTAAGGATGCACAAGGGGGATCACATGTGGGTGCACAGGTAAACGTCTGAATTGATGCACTAATCACTTTGGATTCAGAAACGCCATCACTACAGTTTAATCAATTTTTTTGCATGAACTGAACTTTTTGATAAAGGGACTACGTTTATAATAATAATCATTTTCTATCCATTTTTGGTGTTTTCAATTAACTTTTTTGCCATATATATATATACCGTATATATTTTTTTGTGTGTCTTTTGGGTTATGAGAGTTTTTTTCCACAGATTCATTTTTTGCACCTTTGAATTATATTTTATTCTTGCGGAATTTTGCACTATTGAGCACATAACACTTTTATGGTAATTCTTGATATATTGTTTTATGGTGAATCAGCATATAGCAGAGAGCTGGGTGTAATCTGAGATCTGAGTGGAGTAAATGGGCACACACCCTCTACAAATCTCATAAGGAAACATGCACAGCTGAGGCTGTCCATCACTTTCTGTGTGGCGCGGGGGGAGGTCAGGGCTGTCTCCTGAGATTTTGTGGTGTTGGCATTGGCTGTCTGAAGTGACCCATGCAGATAGAAGGTGCTTTAAGTGGAGGCAAGTAAAGTGTATAGGATATCCTACGTTAATTTTTAATTTCAGAGGTTTACAACGACTTTAACTGCTTCCCACCCGCCGTATAGTGAATTGGAGAATTCTCCTTCTGGGAGGACGTCATATTGTCGCACATGCGCGCCCGCGGGAGTGTGCAGCGCACGATCGTGGTGCAATGCGTCTCATGCACCGGGTCATGCCGTATCACTGACCACAGTAAAGAGCCTATGACATTGGCTCTTTGAAAAATGATCAGCTGTATCCAACCACAGTGTAAACAGGAAATGCCAGTTAATCGCATTCCTCTACTCAAAGTGCTTGAAGAGAAGGGAGCCGGTAAGCAGCATTTCCTCACCGGAGACATCTGCTCTGACAATCAGGGAAATGATCATCAGTGTCCTGATTGTCAGTGCAGCCCCAACAGTGCCCATCACTTCTGCTAGACAGTGCCCACCAATGCTGCCAATCAGTGCCCACCAATGCTGCCAGACAGTGCCCACCAAGGCTGCCAATCAGTGCCCACCAGTGCTGTCAGACAGTGCCCACCAATGCTGCCAATCAGTGCCGAGCAGTAATGCCTGTCAGTGCCTCCTCATCAGTGCCAACAATCAGTGCTGTCTATCAGTACCCATTAGTGCCACCTATCAGTGCCGCCTATCATTGCTGCCTATCCGTGCTGTCAATCAGTGTCCATAAGTGCTGCCTATCAGTGCCCATCAATGCTGCATATTAGTAACTCCTCACCAGTGCCCATCAGTGTAGCCTCATCAGTGCCCATCAGTGCAGCCGCATTAGTGCCCATCAGTGCAGCCTCATCAGTGCCCATCAGTGCTGCATACTAGTGCCGCCTAATCAGTGCCCCTCAGTGCCACCTCATCAATGCCCATCAGTACAGCCTCATCAGTGCCCATCAGTGCAGCCTCATGAGTGCCCATCAGTGCCGCCTCATGAGCGCCCATCGGTGCAGCCTCATCAGTGCCGCCTCATCAGTGCCCATCAGTACAACCTATCAGTGCCCATTAGCGCAGCCTCATCAGTGGCCATCAGTGCTGCATATTAGTGCCGCCTCATGAGTGCCCATCAATGAAGGAGAAAAATGCTGCAAATTGGCCTGGGCAGTGGGCAGGAAGGGGGTGAAAGTGCCCGTTAGGCAAGGGGTTAAGGACATGCTGTAAAATACGTAGTAAAATAGTGTGAATCCAGTCTTGCTTTCCCCACAGTATATCTGATCGGCGGGCACTTACACTCGTCCTCTTCTAAGTAACAGTAAATTTCCATGATTTCATTATCTGTACATTCTCGCCGATCGCACAGCGCTATGGATTATGTCTCACGCTCTATGAATAAATAATTGACTCTTTCAGTCGTTGGCCACCTCTTCTCATTACGAAGCAGACCCGCTCAAAGCAATCTATTTTCACCCATAGGTAAGCAGTTTTACCAAAAATCCAAAGCTCGTTAAAAATGTCACAAGCACTTTCACAGTAGGTAAATCTAAAATAATCTCTTAACCACCTCAGCAATCCATTCCCAGACTCCCACTGCACAGCACTGGGCGATCGCTGCTCTCCCGGCCATGAGAAAACACCTTCAGCCCAACGTTTCTTTTATCATAACAATAATTTAATATCGTGTTTCTGCTTGTCGCGATCGCGCCGTTTTATTGGATACAACAAAAAGAAAATGCGCTGTAAAATCAAAACACGATTAGCGGTTGGCAGCGTTTTTAATACTTTACCATGTTCAAGACGAATGCACTTTGTATTTTTTTTATCCACTGTGTGCCCAAGGCAATTCTGACTTCTCACAATGATGTAAATATCAGCGTATTTTTTGCTAGAAAATTACTTAGAACCCCCAAATATTATAATGTTTTTTTAAGCAGAGGCCCTAGAAAATATAATGGTGGGTGTTGTCATTTTTTTTATTTCACACGATATTTGTGCAGCGTTTTTTCAAACACAACTTTTTGGGAGAAAATAAGTTTTTACTTAATTTTAGTGCATGCAAACCAGGGTGGATAAAAAATCGGATCTTTTAAATTTTACCAGTTGCCGACCGCCCGCCGTGGCTTGACGACTGTCCACCATGGCATGACGGCGGCACCATGGTTCGTTATCGCGAAACGCCGTCACCCGACGGCGGCCGCGTGAACGAGTATTGTGAGCGCGCGTGCGCTGCCGGAGGCACGCTTGCTTGCTCACTGTGTTCCGGGGGGCCAGGGAGCGGGTAGGGCGGACTCGATCTCCGCCGGTTACCCACAATGGCCCCCGCGCAGTGAGAGAATGGGGGTCCGTGTAAGTAAACAGGGAAGGGCTGTGATCACAGGTTTCCTGTATATGGGAGCCATGATCACTCCCCTCCCCCTGCCAGCCCAACCCCCATACAGTTAGAACACACTGAGGGAACACAGTTAACCCTTAGAGCGCCCCCTCCAGGTTAACCCCTTCACTGCCAATGGCATTTACACAGTAATGAATGCATTTTCATAGCACCGATCGCTGTATGAATGCCAGTGGTCCCAAAAAAGTGTCAAAATGGTCCGACATGCCCGCCGCAATATCGCAGTACCGCTAAAAATCGCAGATCGCCACCATTACTAGTAAAAATAAAAAAAAAATAAAAACCCCATAAATGAATTCTCATCATTTGTAACGCCGCAACCTTTGTGCAAACCAATCAATAAACGTTGATTGTGATTTTTTTTACCAAAAAAATGAGGAAGAATATAAATTGGGCAAAAAAAATGTTTTTTTATATATATTTTTTTCATATGTATTTTTGCAAAAAGTAAGAAATATTGGTTTTTTTTTCAAAATTGTCACTGTTTTTTTGTTTATAGCGGCGATCAGAAATGACGCAGAGGGGATCAAATACCACCAAAAGAAAGCTCTATTTGTAGGAAAAAAAGGACGCCAATTTTGTTTGGGTACAACGCCGCACGACCGCGCAATTGTCAGTTAAAGTGACGCAGTGCCGAATCGCAAAAAGTGCTCTGGTCCTAAACTAGGAAATCCTTCCGGGGCTGAAGTGGTTAATTGAGAGTTTTTTTTTTTTTTTTTTTTATCGCTTGAGGTGATTGTAGCCGTATTAGTGCAATAGTGCCAGAGAAAATTGAGTACTGTCTGTGATACTTATTTTTATCAAATTTATTTTGATAAAACACTTTTAGAGTAAAAATCTAAAGATGATTTTCTATTTAAGATACATTGATAATGTAGTTTATTCAGCTTGAAATGGAGCTTAGTTATGTAGCATTAGGCTGTATATTCTGCATTAGTTACATTTTTGGTAAACTCATTCAATGAATCCAAGCTCTGCAAGCTGAGATACCATGCACTGCATTGATGCATTCACACAATTTCACAGTAACCAGGGGATAAAACAAAGTTCAGGAATATTCCTTTATCCCATTGTTTTGCAGATCTATGTGCACTACAAACTGTATGATTGAATCGGTTCTGACATCGCTGTTTTACTAACCTGACAGCTTATTATTCTGAATAGGAAACCTTCATTTTGTTTGCAAATATTAAAGATTCTAACTACCAGCAAGGATAAGTCCTTACATTTAAAGAGCACCTGTCATTTCAGATCCATCATGGCAGTGCCTGTTAGCGGGCATCCAATCACCCGCTGCCTCAAAGTCCCTCCCCTTGTTGTGTCACATCACCAGCTGTCCCATTTAAATCCACCCTGATACAAACACAATATAATATGCATTTTCTTTGTAAAATATCCAGGATAATATTACGCTGAGTAAATAGATACCAAATATAAAACAATTTAACACTGCGCATGTCTGTGGAATGCCAGCAAACTACAGTACTTAAAAATCTCCATAGGTGCCTTTACAGGTTACCAGTTTAGAGTTTAGAGTTGTGCTTTAAATTTTTTTTTATTTTTAATATTTATTTTATTTTTATTTTTTTTATAAGCTTTATTGCTATCACAAAGGATGAACAACATCCTATGTGATAGCATGGGACGTGACAGGTACTCTTTACTTTAGAACCCAGATCTCTCCTCTGCCCTTTAACCCCTTAAGGACAGCCCCCACGCAGATATACTGCAGGCGGGCGCCCCTCCTGCGTGAAATCACGTACAAGTACGTGATCTAGCGCAGTGGGTCTGGGGCGCCAGCGACCCGCTCCCACTGTGATTAGACACAGCAGGGGCCAATCAGCGGGTCCGTCCGATCATTCACAGGAAAAGCTGACCGTCGTTCTGTGAGGGAGGAAGATGGAGATCTTGTGTTTCTGCTAAGCAAAAACACAGATCTCTGTCTTCCTGCAGTCACAGCACCTCCCCTCACAGTTAGAAATCACTCCCTACAAGCACACTTAAGCCTTTGATCGCCCCTGATGTTAACCCCCTTCCCTGCCAGTGTCATTAGAACAGTGACAGTGCATATTTTTTATTTAGCACTGATCACTGTATTAGTGTCACTGGTCCTCAAAAGTGTCAGTTAGGTGTCCGATTTGTCCGCCTCAATGTCGCAGCCTCGCTAAAAATCATTGATCGCGGCCATTACTAGTAAAAATAAATAAATAAAAATTCCATAAAAATATCCCATAGTTTGTAGACGCGATAACTTTTGTGCAAACCAATCAATATACAATTTTTTTTTACCAAAAATATGTAGCTGAATACATATCCGCCTAAATTGATGAAGAAATTCAATTTTTTAATTTTTTTTTATTTTATAGCAGAAGAAAAAAATTTTTTTTTTCAAAATTGTTGATTTTTTTGGTTTTTAGCACAAAAAATATAAACCGCAGAGGTGATCAAATACCACCAAAAGAAAGCTCTATTTGTGGGAAAAAAGGGACATCAATTTTGTTTGGGTACAACGTCGCACGACCGCGCAATAGTCAGTTAAAGTAACGCAGTGTCGTATCGCAAAAAAAATGGCCTGGTCATGAAGGGGGTTAAATCTTCTGGGGATGAAGAGGTTAAAAGCGTCTGCTCAAACTGGGAGGGTGGGGGGCCCACATGTAAAAGCGACTGTTGGCTTTTACATTATTCAGCATCACCGGCTGAAAAGAAGATACCAGGGTCACCACTGCAGCTGCAGCCATGGCCCCGGCATAACCACTGAAACCCGAGGACTTCCTAAGGACAGGAAGTGGTTAAAAAATAGGCCAAGGTGAGGCATCACAAACATTCAAACTTCCGCGCATCCGCACAGGAGTCATGCCAGCATGGCACAATTGCCAGGCCACAATGGCGTCACTCCCAAAGGCATTACTTCCAAGCATGCGAATGGGAGTCACGCCGTCACGCCACTAAGCGGTGCCCATAGTTGTGCGCAGCCTATTGCATTAGGGTGTGCACCCCAAAACTGAAACACATATGCATGTATGTGCAAGCGTATATATACTAAGGGTGTCAGTAGAGCAGTGGATGGTGTCAGTAGGGCAGTGAGCGGTGTCAGTAGTTTTATTTTTTACATTTTTATTTTTTTTACGTTTTTAGGAGCCCAATTAGGGAGCTTTGGTGAAATGTCAGTGATCTAAACAGGGGGAATCTGCACCACACTGGGTGATTAGGGTGTGCCCAGGCACACCTGGCACACCCTGTGTGCACGCCTATGGTGGTGCCATAAATGTACTCCGAGCTGTGCATGTGCTGCTCACTGTACAGTACTGCCAACAATCAGAGGAAAAGTATTTATGACAGAGGAGACCAATTGTTGTCACGTACGCGGTGGAAGAGCCTGATATGCAGAGAAAGGCCTCTCTTATACCTCTGACTCAAGGCCCCTGATAAAGCAGACAGGTGGCGCAGGAGTGCAGAGGGGCACAAGTGCCTGATGGTGTTGCTAGCAGTAGGGCTGGACTGTATCTCCAGGTGAAGCAGTGGAAGGTGGTCAGCAAGCAGGAATGCCAGAGGACCGCAGGTAGCTTGTGAATAGGAACAGGCTGACACTTGGATGCAGCGGGTAGAAAGGCAGGTTCATGGGCTAGCAGTGTTGGAGTTCCGTAATGGCTGTAACAGGCAGGCAGATCAGGTACAGGTGCAGAGGCTGGGAGCAGAGTCAAGGTACAGGCCGGGTCATACAAGGGCAGGCAGATCAGGTACAGGTGCAGAGGCTGGGAGCAGAATAAAGGTACAGGCCGGGTCATACACAGGCAGGCAGATCAGGTACAGGTGCAGAGGTTTGGAGCAGAGTCAAGGTACAGGCTGGGTCATACACAGGCAGGCAGATCAGGTACAGGTGCAGAGGCTTGGAGCAGAGTCAAGGTACAGGCTGGGTCATACACAGGCAGGCAGATCGGGTACAGGTGCAGAGGCTGAGAGCAGAGTCAAGGTACAGGCTGGGTCATACACAGACAGGCATATCAGGTACAGGTGCAGAGACTGAGAGCAGAGTCAAGGTACGGGCTGGGTCATACACAGGCAGGCAGATCAGGTACATAGGTGCAGAGGCTGAGAGCAGAGTCAAGGTACAGGCTGAGTCATACACAGACAGGCAGATCAGGTACAGGTGCAGAGGCTGAGAGCAGAGTCAAGGTACAGGTTGGGTCATACACAGGCAGGCAGATCAGGTACATAGGTGCAGAGGCTGAGAGCAGAGTCAAGGTACAGGCTGGGTCATACACGGGCAGACAGATCAGGTACAGGTGCAGAGGCTGGGAGCAGAGTCAAGGTACAGGCTGGGTCATACACAGGCAGGCAGATCAGGTACAGGTGCAGAGACTGAGAGCAGAGTCAAGGTACATGCTGAGTCATACACAGACAGGCAGATCAGGTACAGGTGCAGAGGCTGGAAGCAGAGTCAAGGTACAGCCTGGGTCATACACGGGCAGGCAGATCAGGTACAGGTGCAGAGGCTGGGAGCAGAGTCAAGGCACCGGCTAGGTTGTTAAAAATTAGCTGCTTGGTAACAGCAGGAGCAGAGTCAAGGACAAGCCTGGGTCGGTGCAGGCGGAGAACAGGAGTAGTCAGAACAAGCCGGGTCAATAACTGGAGCAGATGCTGATAAACAGGTAGCAGGTCATACGGGAACACTGTAGACAAGAAAGCACTGATCCTGGGTACTGACCCAGTCTAAATAATCCACTTGGCGCCAACATCTTCTAATGTCCATTGGCGCACATGCGCACGCGAACACGCGCTCGTGCACCTTTCCTCAGTGGAGTGCCGAGAACAGAACACCGCCTGCGGGAGCCATCTTCACTGCTGGCATGGTCTTCCTTGACACCAATAGCAACCATCAGGTATGTGTGTTCACTCCACAAGCCTACAGTGGCTGTTCAGCTTTTAGATTGCTTTCTGTGAGGCCCTGAAGTGTGACCCCCTCCATGCTTTCCGAGTACAGCTGGCCCTTTTTCAGGCCCAGGACCCACATGGTGGGGGTCACTGGGTGGAGGGGAGAGAGACCAGCGAACATCCCCTAGCTAGAATGAAGGTCGTGTAAACCGTCACTTCCAATTTCTGGTGTCACTTTCCTTGGCTCTTGTGGCCAAGGAAGAAGCTAAGTTGTAAGAAGAAATGACTGCAAGTAAGAAGCTGGAGTGCAATCTGCACTCCATTAGCTTCAATGGAGGGTAGGTGAGATATCAGGAGTTAAATATACCCTAATGTCTCAATAAATGTGGTAGTATGCTGCCATGTATTGGTGCCAGGAAAGGAATATATTTGAGTAAGTATTTGATACAATTTCCCATTTTTGTCCCCTATGTGATATAAATAATTGGTTACTATACACAGTTGCACCAGACTCGGTGAGCTCTAGTTTTGGTAAATCCCCCCCCCCCCCATTGTGTTTGTGTGCCCTAAAATTAATTTTAGTGTGTTTCTTAATTAAATTTTTGCACTTGATAACCTGTGGCACAAATATCATGATGTAAAAATTAGAACTACCATCGTTTCATTCTTTTTTATTTTTAATTGTCTGCTTTCAGAATATATACAGTATCTCACAAAAGTAAGTACACCCCTCGCATTTGTGTAAATATTTTATTCTATCTTTTCATGTGACAACACTGAAGAAATGACACTTTGCTACAATGTAAAGTAGTTGACTGTCCGACTGGGGGGGGTGGGGAAGTTGGAGACGTCGTTACGATCGTCGTGAGTATGTAGATAAAGGGTTTCTGTTTGTGACCTATACTGCGACTCGTGTAGGAGAGTTGCAGAAACCAGCTGGTACCGCTCCGCGACAAGACTCACCCTGGACAGGACAATTTGGCGACATACCAGAACCGGTGGCACGACGTCGAGTCAAGGTCCCAGAACCGTTAGAAGAATATCGGATCCGGTAGAAATACATCTCGTTGTTAAGAAAAAAAAGTCTAGGAGTCTCTCAAGAAACGGGACTCCTCGGTACAACTTGAAGGTCACTGGTCATACTTTCTCACTCTCGCTATTACGGTTTAAATTGTGTGGACGAGGGGTAAGTGTGGACTCTGGAATATTGTGATTGCTCAGTGTACTGTGACCCTCCCTTTTACCGATTAACCCGGGTTAAGCCTGTAAAAGTGAATCCCCACATGAGTGAAAACAATGGTCGCCAAATCTGTAATTACCGACACACAACTCAATAAAACTCCCCTGTCGTTTAAATGTGACGATATGTTCGACATGTGAGTGATGAAATGTAACATCGTTTCACAGTAAAGAAGTCACAACAGTGTACTTTTCTATCTTATTTTATAAATGTGTTTACGCTCCCCACATGAATGAAAACACTCTATGACATATATAAGACTTTCGTCTGTTAATTTTTATTTTTTCTTACTTTGCTACCATCAAGATTAAAAATGTAGTACTATAAACACGGTGTCCAATAGTTCACGTTTTTAAATTAATTCTTTG
>BLSH010293255.1:19703-41364 GCA_018402905.1 Glandirana rugosa | reverse complement strand
GCGCCCCCCCCCCCGGGTAAGACAAGTAATTTGCGCCCCTAACCCTAACTTACTCACAGCAGAGCAGCCAGTCAATAACTCCACCGTTACATCAGGGTTACAGGGTGGCCAGAAAGAGTGACACTATAAAATCTGTTATGGGAGAAACTCCTTATTCTGCCGAATGCATTGTGACTGCAGCATGTAAAACACCCTCTCATCTGCTGCCTAATGGAGCTTAAGGGAGGCCAATGGTGGGTGGCAAAAACATGTCTCTACTGCACATTTTTACCACCCAACTTGCACATCTACACAAAGCCTTAGTGACATTGTAAATAAAATACAAAAAAAAGGTGAAAAGTATTCCAGCGCTGCTGATCTTCTGCTGCCTCTTTGCAGCCACTTCCTGCCTACATGTGTGTCCCCCACAGTGACTTTTCATTGATCTGGTGGGTTTCCGGTCACCATGAAATACTGGAGCCCAGCTGCACACAGAGTGGTAATTGTTGATGGTACACAGGGCTTTATCACAAATTTGTTTCTTAGAATAAAGGTCACGTTTCTCGCGGTGTAACATCGTCTTTCATATTATACAAAAAAATAATGGGCTAACTTTACTGTTTAGTTTTTTTTTTTTATTCATTAAAGTGTATTTTTTCCAAAAAATTGCGTTTGAAAGACCGCTGTGCAAATACCATGTGACATAAAATATTGCAGCAACCGCCATTTTATTCTCTAGGGTCTCTGCTAAAAAAATAATATATAATGTTTGGGGGTTCCAAGTCGTTTTCTAGCAGAAAACACTGGATCTTTAATTGTAAGCCACTAATGTGAGAAAGGGTTTAGTCTATAAATGGTTAAACTTTCCTGATAACAGCCCGGGAGATCATTGCTTTGAAAGAAGAAGATACATTGTTGTGTTTATTCTCCTAACTCTCAACAACTATCCCAAGTTTAACAGCTGTTCGGCTCTCGCTGAATCCGACACTGAATCTGACAGCTGTTTTAACACAGATAGAAGGAACGGCAGTCACTCGCCAGGACGCGATTTCTGGTCGCCATGGCGACCTGGCGCCTGGGGTTTGTCGAGGCCTGGCCTAGGCTATAAGAAGATTGTCAAGACCCTGGAACTGAGCTGCAGCACGGTGGCCAAGACCATACAGCAATTTAACAGGAGAGGTTCCACTCAGAACAGCGCCTTGCCATGGTCGACCAAAGACGTTGAGAGGACGTGCTCAGTGTCATATCCAGAGGTTGTGTTTGGGAAATAGACGTATGAGAGCTGCCAGCATTGCTGCAGAGGTTGAAGGGGTGGGGGGTCAGCCTGTCAGCGCTCAGACCATACGCCACACACTGCATCAAATTGGTCTGCATGGCTGTTGCCCCAGAAGGAAGCCTCTTCTAAAGATGATGCACAAGAAAGCCTGCAAACAGTTTGCTGAAGACAAGCAGACTAAGGACATGGGTTACTGGAACCATGGCCTGTGGTCTGATGAGACCCAGATAAATGTATTTGGTTCAGATGGTGTCAAGCGTGTGTGGCGGCAACCAGGTGAGGAGTACAAAGACAAGTGTGTCTTGCCTACAGTCAAGCATGGTGGTGGGAGTGCCATGGTCTGGGGCTGCATGAGTGCAGCCAGCACTGGGGAGCTACAGTTCATTGAGGGAACCATGAATGCCAACATGTACTGTGACATACTGAAGCAGAGCATGATCCCCTCCCTTCAGAGACTGGGCCACAGGGCACTATTCCAACATGATAACGACCCCAAACACACCTCCAAGACAACCACTGCCTTGCTAAAGAAGCTGAGGGTAAAGGCGAGAGACTGGCCAAGCATGTCTCCAGACCTCAACCCTATTAAGCATCTGTGGGGCATCCTCATATGGAAGGTGGAGGAGCGCAAGGTCTCTAACATCCACCAGCTCTGTGATGTCGTCATGGAGGGGTGGAAGAGGACTCCAGTGACAACCTGTGAAGCTCTGGTGAACTCCATGGCCAAGAGGGTTAAGGCAGTGCTGGAAAATAATGGTGGCCACACAAAGTATTGACACTTTGGGCCAAATTTGGACATTTTCATTTAGGGGTGTACTCACTTTTGTTGCCAGTGGTTTAGAAATGAATGGCTGTGTGTTGAGTTATTTTGAGGGGACAGCAAATTTACACTGTTATACAAGCTGTACACTCACTACTTTACATTGTAGCAAAGTGTCATTTCTTCAGTGTTGTCACATGAAAAGATAGAATAAAATATTTACAAAACTGTGAGATACTGTATAATGTTTGGGGCTTTTAACCACTTGACCTCCAGAAGATTTTACCCCCCTTCATGACCACGGCATTTTTTTTTATATTCGTCACTGCGCTACTTTAACTGGCAATTGCGCAGTCATACAACACGGTACTCAAAAGAAACACATCATTTTTTTCACACAAACAGAAATGTATTTTGGTGGTATTTGATCACACACTTTATTTTTTATTAAATAAATGAAAAAAAAAAGACCAAAAATTTTAAAAGAAAAAAATAATTTTTACTTTCTGCTATAAAACAAATCCAATTAAAAAAAAAATCAAACTTCTTCATAAATTTAGGCCAAGATGTATTCTGCTACATGTCTTTGGTTTAAAAATAAAAACCCAATAAGTGTATATTAATTGGTTTGTGTGAAAGTTATAGCGTCTACAAACTATGGGATAGACAGTATACTGAAATTCTTTTTTATCTATTTTTATATACTACTAATGGCGGCGATCAGTGACTTGCAGGCGGACTGCAGCAGACAATCTGATACTGGGTGGGAACTGAGTGACATCACCTGTGACATTAGTATAGTGATCAGTGATAATACTATACACTGTCACTGTACTAATTACACTGGCTGGGAAGGGATTAATATCTAGGGACAATCAAAGGGTTACATTTGTTCCTAAGAATATGAAATGTAATATGTGCTGCTTTTACCAAGAGATGTGCTTGTTTTTTCTATCTGCTTTGCATACACAAAGTCCTGCCTCCTGGACACGGCAGCGCCTATGATGGGCGTCACACTGGTCCAATGCCGGGACCGTGGGACGTGTGATGTCCATCATAGGCGCTGCCGGGTCCAGGAGGCGGGAACGACACTGTGGCTGCGCTGGGTACTGGGAGATCCCCTATCGTTCTGTGCAAATGGGTGGACGGCTCTCCTATCCTGGCTCTGGCTGCCTGGTGCCTGCAGGGCTGTCTGAGTGGTCATGAGGGATGGGCGCACCGCACACTACAGGTAAGGCTGAGCTGCAGGAGTGTGAAGAGAGCAGAGGTCAGGTCAGTGTATGTGTCAGGTAGGTCAGTGTAATGGTCAGGTAGATTAGTGTAGGGGTCAGTGTAGGGGTCAGGGGGGTTAGTGTAGGAGTCAGTGTAGATGGCATGTAGGTCAGTGTAATGGTCAGGTAGATCAGTGTATGTGTCAGGTAGATCAGTGTATGTGTCAGGTAGATCAGTGTATGTGTCAGGTAGGTCATTGTAATGGTCAGGTAGGTTAGTGTTATGGTCAGGTAGATTAGTGTAGGGATCAGGGGGGTTAGTGTAGGAGTCAGTGTAGGTGGCATGTAGGTCAGTGTAATGGTCAGGTAGATCAGTGTATGTGTCAGGTAGGTCAGTGTATGTGTCAGGTAGGTCAATGTAATGGTCAGGTAGGTTAGTGTAGGGATCAGGGGGGTTAGTGTAGGAGTCAGTGTAGATGGCATGTAGGTCAGTGTAATGGTCAGGTAGATTAGTGTAGGGGTCAGGGGGTTAGTGTAGGAGTCAGTGTAGGTGGCATGTAGGTCAGTGTATGTGTCAGGTAGGTCAGTGTTATGGTCAGGTAGATTAGTGTAGGGGTCAGGGGGGTTAGTGTAGGAGTCATTGTAGGTGGCATGTAGGTCAGTGTAATGGTCAGGTAGATCAGTGTATGTGTCAGGTAGGTTAGTGCATGTGTCAGGTAGGTCAGTGTAATGGTCAGGTAGGTTAGTGTAGGGGTCAGGTGGGTCAGTGTAGGGGTCAAGGGAGTTAATAAAGTAGTCAGTGTATGTGTCAGGTAGGTCAGTGTAATGGTCAGGAAGGTTAGTGTAGGGGTCAGGTGGGTCAGTGGAGGGGTCAGGGGAGTTAATAAAATAGTCAGTGTAGGGGGCAGGTAGGTTAGTGTAATGGTCAGGTAGGTCAGTGTATGTGTCAGGTAGGTTAGTGCATGTGTCAGGTAGGTCAGTGTAATGGTCAGGTAGATCAGTGTGTGTGTCAGGTAGGTCAGTGTAATGGTCAGGTAGGTTAGTAAAGGGGTCAGGTGGGTCAGTGTAAGGGTCAAGGGAGTTAATAAAGTAGACAGTGTAGGGGGCAGGTAGGTTAGTGTGATGGTCAGGTAGGTCAGTGTATGTGTCAGGTAGGTTAGTGCATGTGTCAGGTAGCTCAGTGTAATGGTCAGGTAGGTCAGTGTATGTGTCAGGTAGGTTAGTGTAATGGTCAGGTAGGTTAGTGTAGGGGTCAGGGGGGGTTAATGTAGGAGTCAGTGTAGGGGGCAGGTAGGTCAGTGTAATGGTCAGGTAGGTCAGTGTAATGGTCAGGTAGGTTAGTGTAGGGGTCAGGTAGGTTAGTGTAGGGGTCAGTGTAGAGGTCAGGTAGGTCAGTGTAATGGTCAGGTAGGTTAGTGTAGGGGTCAGGTAGGTTAGAGTAGGGGTCAGTGTAATGGTCAGGTAGGTTAGAGTAGGGGTCAGTGTAATGGTCAGGTAGGTCAGTGTAGGAATCAGGTCAGTTAAGCGGTCACTCAGCATTGATGGGCACCGGTGAGCCAGGCAGCATCCAGCAAGTGAGCCCCCCCCCAGTCTTTTTCCCACCTAGCAACACCCCTGCTTGTATAATAATAATAATGCAAAACTGAAAAGTCTGTAATTAATAACAAAGCCTAAAGCAAAAAGCAAATCACAGAATCACTGCCGCCGTGCTCAGTTTCTATTCATCCCGAGCACAGCTGAGAAATGATGACCTCAGCGTTTTAGCTGATCTTTCCTTTCCACCAGCTCATGCATTTCAATGCTATAAGTTTCTACAGAACCGGAGGCAGTAAGCAGAAGTATTGTATCATTCATCAGATCCTGGATAGGAATAACGCAGGGCTGGAAACTCAAGCAGGCTGAGCTCGATTTTTATATCAATCTATGAGCGCTGTACTGAAAGTGATGCAAAAGTGGGCAGGTAAAGTGGTTGTAAACCTCAGATATGAAATATGAAGCACTAAGTGCCATTTCTTTCTGCTGCTTTGTTTCCCTGCTATCTGCTTGAATCACTTCTGACAAGGTGAATGGGGAGTGAGCTCCAATACACAGCCTGTGATTGACAGCCCCAGTTTTGTTCCTGTGTAATGTGTGAAGGGGGGGGGGTCCCTTCCTTCCAATCACCTTCCCTCCAATCAGCTCTCAGAGCTCTCCTCACTGTGCTCTTCAGTGTGTAATTTCAGCTATTTGCTCCCTTTTTTTCTGACAGCTCAGAGAAGCTTTATCAATTCTGGACTTTGAATGGATGTAGAGGAGAGAAGACTACAGATAAACAGGTACAACTTATGTAGAATGATTTTTTTTTCATCTCTGTGTATCACCTGAGGTCAGTCACTTCACTGGGTATAGGAGAGGGTTTCCAACAACTTTAAAGTGGTTGTAAACCGCTAATTTGGAGTTGTACCTATAGGTAAGCCTAGAATAAGGCTTACCTATAGGTACTGTAAATATCTCCTAAATGTGTGCCGTTTAGGAGATTTTTACCTTGTACTGCGCGTCGACGCATGCGGTGTGAAGAAATGGCCCTTCGTGCCGTTTTACACTAGCGGGTGCCGTGACTGGTGGCTAGGGTTGCCACCTCATCCCTTTAAACCTGAACACATATGAATTATTCAGTTCTGAGGCTAATTTAATGCAGATGAGGCACCAAGTGGAGTTTAATTACCACCTTAATCAGCCACAGAACAACCTGTGTAATTCATATGTGTTCGGGTTTAAAGGGATGAGGTGGCAACCCTACTGGCGGCACATGCACGGGATTGAAGTCGTGCGACTCTGGCCAGTCACAGAGCCCGCGGCCCCGGAAGGAAGAGGGGCGGTCATGGATGTGGCCTGGCGCGGGGACGGCGTGGGCTTAATTTGCAGGTAAGTGTCACATAATGGGCTAGTACGCATACTAGCCCATTATGCTTTTACTTTGCAGGGAACAAAAGAGGAAGTAAAAGCCATCAGGGTTTACTTCCTCTTTAACTTTTTTAATAACTTACATAAGGTTTTCAAATGTCACATGTTGGTGGAGTAACT
Source organism: Glandirana rugosa (assembly GCA_018402905.1). Taxonomy (NCBI): domain Eukaryota; kingdom Metazoa; phylum Chordata; class Amphibia; order Anura; family Ranidae; genus Glandirana; species Glandirana rugosa. Next base: position 35,075 of record BLSH010293255.1, on the reverse strand, counting down.
CTACTTCTTCTTTTTCATTGCAGCTAAACAATGGATTCCAAGCAGAAGCAAAATGCCATCATTGAGTTGTTGATGAATAAGGGGTGAGGGCTCTAAATGGCCAATAACCTGAAGGTAGCCCTAGGACTGGAGTGCTCAATCTTTTGAATCTTTTTAAGTGATATGGTAATCAGTCGAGGGCCACAATGAAATGAAATAGTTCAGATTTTTTTATTTTGAATAGTAAAACCACTTCAGCCCCGGAAGGATTTCACACTTTAGGACCAGAGCATTTTTTGCGATTCGGCGCTGCGTCGCTTTAACTGACAATTGCGCAGTCGTGCGACGTTGTACCCAAACAAAATTTGCGTCCTTTTTTTCCCACAAATAGAGCTTTCTTTTGGGGGTATTTGATCACCTCTGCGTCATTTCTGATCGCCGATATAAACAAAAGAAGAGCGACAATTTTTAAAAAAAATATATATTTTTCTTACTTTTTGCTAAAATACAAATCCAAAAAAAATATATAAAAAAACATTTTTTCATCGGTTTTGACCGATTTATATTCTTCCTCATATTTTTGTTAAAAAAAAATCGCAATCGGCGTTCATTGCTTGGTTTGCGCAAACGTTGCCGCGTTTACAAACCATGACAATTCATTTCTGGGGTTTTTTTCTTCTACTAGTAATGGCGGCAATCGATTTTTAGTGGTACTGCGATATTGCAGCGGACGTGTCGGACCATTTTGACACTTTTTTGACACTTGCCAATTATCGTCATTCCTTTCCTCACACTGTCAGAGCCGGTAACCGGCTAGTGTGAAAGAGGACAACTGCACTGTTAATCAGGGAACTGATTATCAGTGTCCTGATTATCAGTGCAGCCCCAACAGTGCTGCCTATCAGTGCCAACCTGTGCTAATCAGTGCTGCCAATCAGTGCTGCCCATCAGTGCCTTTTAGTGCTCCCTATCAGTGCCCATCAGTGCTACATATTAGTGCCCACCAGTGCTGTCTATCAGTGCCCATTAGTGCTGCATATCAGTGCAGCCTCATCAGTTCCTCCTCATCAGTCCCGCCTCATCAGTGCAGCCTTTCAGTGCAAGCTCATCAGTGTCCATCAGTGCCACCTTATCAGTGCCCATCAGTGCTACCTCATCAGTGCCCATCAATGCTGCCTATCAGTGCCCATCAGTGCTGCCTCATCAATGCCCACCAGTGTCGTCTATCAGTGCCCATTAGTGCCGAATATCAGTGCAGCCTCATCAGTGCAACCTTACAGTGCCAGCTCATCAGTGCCCATCAGTGCCGCCTTATCAGTGCCCATCAGTGCCGGCTCATTAGTGCCCATCAATGCTGCCTATCAGTGCCATCAGTGTTGCCTCATCAGTGCAGGGCTCATCAGTGCCCATCAATGCTGCCTATCAGTGCCCACCAGTGTCGTCTATCAGTGCCCATTAGTGCCGCATATCAGTGCAGACTCATCAGTTCCTCCTCATCAGTGCCACCTAATCGGTGCCCATCAGTGCCTCCTCGTCGGTGCCCATCAGTGCCACCTTACCAGTGCCCATCAATGCTGCCTATCAGTGCCACCTCATTGGTGCCCATCAGTGCAGCCTCATCGGGCCCATCTGTGCTGCCTATCCGTGCCCACCAGTGCCGTCTATCAGTGCCCATTAGTGCCGCATAGCAGTGCAGCCTCATCAGTGCCCATCAGTGCCTCCGCATCAGTGCCCATCAGTGCCACCTTATCAGTGCCCATCAGTGCTGCCTCATCATTGCCCATTAATGCTGCCTATCAGTGCTGCCTCATCAGGGCCCATCCGTGCTGCCTATAAGTGCCGGTTCATCAGTGCTGCCTTATCAGTGCCCATCAGTGCTTCCTCATCAGTGGCCATCGATGTTGCCTATCAGTGCTGCCTCATCCATGCCCATCAGTGGCAGCTCATCAGTGCTGCCTCATCAGTGCCCATCAGTACCAACTCATCAGTGCCCATTAGTGCTGCCTACCAGTGTCTCCTCATCAGTGCCCATCAGTGACTATCAGTGCAGCCTCAGCAGCAGGGCCATCCTTAATATTGATCGGACCCTGGGCAAACAGGAAAACATGAAATCTTGCTCTCTACCTGCTCTGTGACATACAATAAATAGCAGCTAGACTCAAAATCAGTTTAGGAAGTGATTGCGATTAGTGGCCAGAGGTTACAGTGTATCATTACTGACTGGCTGCTAGAGGTTACAGCACACATTACGGCTCACTGATTATTTGCTAGAGGTTACAGCACATGATTTCTGCTTGTTGTTTGGTTGCAAAAGATTACTGTACATCAATACTGCTGACTGATTGGTTGCTAGAGGTTACTGGGAATCCTTACTACTCACCAGTTGGTTCCTAGAGGTTACTGCACATTATCACTGCTCACTGATCTGTTCCTAGAGGTTACTGCATATCTTTACCTCTCAATGATTGGTTGCAAGAGGTAAGTGCACATCATTACTGCTCACTGATTGGTTGCTAAAGGTTACAGCACATCATCTCCTTACTGCCTGCACGCTGTGGACTGGGGAGGTGAGGGGACCCATCAGTAGACAGAAAACTGGTAGGAATCCTAGGACTCCTGGGATCAGTATCAATGCGACGGGGGTGGTCAGTGACAATGCTGTGGTGTTGATGGGATCAGGATGGGATTAGTTAGGAGGCACCACACTGAGGCACATTCCGAATCATGTAGAGCAAAGCTGGAAGTCTTTGGCAAGTATATAGTGGGGAATTCTACACTGACCACCGATGTGAGGGGGGATTTACACTGACCACTAATGTAACTCCGACATTTAGTCTGCGTTCACATTTGTGTGTCAGGAACGCATGCAGAATCACTTTCCTGACACCACAGAAACGTGCTGCCCTTTAGCACAGCAGTGCCATTAATTGTTAATGACATTCTCACGCATCGGCTGAGATGTGTGTATTCACATGCACTAAAATTCAGGGTGCTGTAGCACCATGTTGTTTTGAAAAAGGGTTCTGGCTCCAATTTGCTTACCTTTGCAGAACAGGCTGATGTTAGGCTTAATGACCACGGTTGTAGGCGGGATTTTCTAGCATGCCCCTTTACCTCCCCAGTGGGCAGCATTCAGCAGGAGTGATGGTGGATGGGGGGCATGGTATACATATTAATGCCACCGCTATTTACATATCAATGCAGGTTGGTTACATGTAAACACAGAGTCTGCAGGTGAGCCATCTGTACACAGTAATAGGGCAGAGCTGGGCATTAGTAACAGACCTTCACACTAAGATATCGGGAAACAGCACGGGACTAAAACTTCAGGGGACAAGGGAATTTAAACTGGGATAGTTGGCAAGTATGAGGCAGCTGCTTTGAGCCCTGCAACAATGATGGGGCCCAGGGCAGCTACCCCTTTTGCTCTGCGTTAAAGATGGCCCTACTCATCAGTGCCTATCAGTGCTGCCTACCAGTGCCTCCTCATCAGTGCCCATTAGTGCTGCCTCATCAGTGCCCATCAGTGCTACCTTATAAGTGGCCATCAGTGCTGCCTCATCAGTGCCCATCAGTGCAGCCTTATAACTGGCCATCAGTGCTGCCTTATCAGTGCCCACCAGTGCTGCCTTAAAAGGAAAAATTACCTGTTTTCAAAAAGAGAAACTAAGAAAAAACATTTTTTTGTTTCAAAATGTTCAGTCTTTTTTCATTTGTTTAGCAAAAAAAAACCCCCAAAAAAGTGCTGATTAAATGCTACCAAGAGAAATCTCTATTTGTGTGAAAAAAAACAAAACAAAACAGTTCTATATGGGTACAGTGTTGCATGACTATGCAACTGTCATTCTAAAGCCTTGTACACACGGGACGACGATCGTATACAACAGGTCGTACTAACGACCGTTGTATGCGAAATCGATCGTTCGTATGCGCGTTTAGAACAGCTGACATACGACGGTTGTACAAGGGAGTTGTATGAGCAGACTAGAAAACTTGGTCGTACAAACAAGCGCTCATACGACCGTTGTATCGTGTGTACAGAGCAGTTGGTACAACAAGTTGTATTGTGCAAAACACTCATGCTCAGAAGTCAGGAACGGCCGGATGCTAATTACATGCACCTGAACATTCTTCCTGCGGTCGTACGATCGTGTAGTGCAGTCAGTATGCAAGTTACATTATCCAACATACGATTTGAGACGATCGTACGTACGATCGTCGTCCCGTGTGTACGAGGCTTAAGTGTGACAGTGCTGAAAGCTGAAAATTGGCCTGGGCAGGAAGGGGGTAAAATGGCCCAGTAAGCAAGTGGTTACACTTTAATTACATTGTAATTCACTCCAAATTAGACGATTGTCACCTAACCCTATGAAGATGGTTTGTCATTCTCAGCTTCCTACCAGCCCTTTTGACTGCGTAACCCCAGCACTTTTTCTCCTATGCGGTAATAATAATCTCGCAACATGGAATTCTTCAGCTGTTTGAACCTCGGCCTCTTTTCCTGCCAGCACCTGGTTAAGAGTTTTAGCAGCTGTTCCTTTTTTTGTTTTCCAAGAAGAACATTCCTTTGACCTGGAAAGGAACCAGCCCCAGCGTGGACCCAAGAACCTTCGCCAAGAACATGAGCAGAAAGTGGCACGTCTGTGCGACTTCCTCCACCTCCCAACTGTAATCTCAGCACGTTACAAAGAGCCGCTGCGTGTTCTACAAACCACAGGGTTTCCCCATCACACTGCTAGTCAGAGGAGCAGTGACACAACAAGCATCTCATTCACTTGCTGGCTCATTAGGAGAAGCTGATCATTGCACAGAGCGCATTTCAAGGCTGGAGGATGTCTCCTATGGAAAGGTAATTCAATATTCATTAATATCTAATTGCTAACGACTTCTGCGGCATGATTGAAATTTCCTGTTAAAGAATTCTCTACATCGGGTTCAACAAAAGACTTCTCGTTTTGCTGCTTTTTCGAGAAGCGTGTGTGTGGGGCGAAGTGCATGGAGGCAGAAGGACTTAGCGTGTCCTTCATCTGCCAATGATATATCTGTGCCTAGGACGTGGCCACCATCGGCTTGCCATACGTCTGGAATGTTTTTGCCACGGTCCCCATTTTCCATGGAGAGTCCTAAGTTTTCGAAAAACTTTTTGGTACTGTAAGGCTCCTTTCACACCAAGGCGTTGGAAAAAAGCCTGTAAAACGCCATGATTTTAGTGTGCGTTTTTGCCGCGCTTTTGAAGCGCTAGCACTATAAATAGCGCCCCCCTAATGGCGTTTTTTAAGCGCTTTTCAAGCATTTGTGTTTCAATCATGTGACCTTTCCACAGCCTCATTACAAATTTCATGAGCTTTTCAAGCGTTTTTCAAGCGCTTAACCACTTAAGGACCGGAAGGTTTTCCAGCTTTAGGACCGGAGCCCTTTTTGCGATTCGGCGATGCGTCGCTTTAACTGACAATTGCGCGGTCGTGCGACGTTGTACCCAAACGAAATTTGCGTCCTTTTTTTCCCACATACAGAGCTTTCTTTTGGCGGTATTTGATCCCCTCTGCGTCATTTCTGATCGCCGCTATAAACAAAAGAAGAGCGACAATTTTGCAAAAAAACACACATTTCTTACTTTTTGCTAAAATACAAATCCAAAAAAAAATATAAAAAAACATTTTTTTTCACCGTTTTTGGCCGATTTATATTCTTCCTCATATTTGCGATAAAAAAAATCGCAATCGGCGTTTATTGATTGGTTTGCGCAAAAGTGGTCGCGTTTACGGATGATGAGAATTCATTTTTGGGGTTTTTATTTATTTATTTTTTTTTACTAATAATGGCGGCGATCTGCGATTTTTTGCGGTACTGCGATATTGGGGCCGACATGTCGGAACATTTTGACACTTTTTTGGGACCATTGGCATTTATACAGCGATCAGTGCTATAAAAATGCACTGATTACTGTGTAAACACTACCTGCCTGGAGTTTGCATGTTCTCCCTGTGCCTGCGTGGGTTTCCTCCGGGTACTCCGGTTTCCTCCCACACTCCAAAGACATGCTGTGAGGTTAATTAGATCCTGTCTAAATTGGCCCTAGTATGTGTATGAATGTGAGTTAGGGACCTTAGATTGTAAGCTCCTTGAGGGTAGGGACTGATGTGAATGTACAATGTATATGTAAAGCGCTGCGTAAATTGACGGCGCTATATAAGTACCTAAAATAAATAAATAAAATAAATAAATGCCATTGGCAGTGAAGGGGTTAACCTGCAGGGGGCGCGCTAAGGGTTAACTATGTTCCCTGGGCGTGTTCTAACAGTATGGGGGACTGCCTATCTGGGGAAGGGAAGTTATCACAGCCTTCACGTACAGGAAGGCTGTGATCACAGCCCTTCCCCCTCACACAGAGCGGAGGTCCGTGTTTACATACACGGACCTCCGCTCACTCACTCCGGGGGGGCCATCGCGGGTGGCCGGCGGCAATCGAAGCCGCCGCACCCGCTCCCCGGCCCTCTCCGGACACAGTGAGCGCGCGGGCGCGCCTCTGGCGGCGCGCGCGCGCTCACTGTGCGCGATCTGGCGGCCGCCGTCGTATGACGGCGTTTTGCCTTACAGAGCCACTTTGCCGCCGTCAATCTCCGATCGGCGGTCGGCAAGTGGTTAACCATTATTTTCAATGGACATGGGCATTTTTGAAGAGCTATTTTGAGTGCACAAAACAAGCTGAAAAGATGCTGCTTGCAGGACTTTTAGGCCTCATACACACGGACGTTTCTAAAAAAATAAACAAAACGTCGGGCCCGACGTCAAGGAAAAAATGTCGGCGTTTTTCGGCGTTATGCATCGGCGTTTTTGAGCGTTAGTGAGCGTCGGCGTCAATAGGCGTTTTTTTAAAAAAATCCTCCCTCTGCTATTTTTCAACCTAAAAACGTCGGCGTCAAAAAACGCCGGTATAATAATAGGTTGCGTTCGTTGGCATATTGTGGCGTCGGCGTCAAAAAATGGCAAAACGTTACAGCCTCAGAACGCGATGGCTGTGGGTTCTACTTTCAGCTCACTAACGCCGACGCGCCATCTACAGCTCAAAAACGCCGACGTTTTTATGGGGCCATTGACTAACATGGAGAGCTGCAAAAAAGCCAGAAAACGCAGGCGTCAAAAAATGTCCGTGTGTATGAGGCCTAAGCAACGCATAGCAAGCGCAACGCCTTGGTGTGAAAGCATCCATTGAGATGCATGGGGAGCGTTTTTGGTGCGCTTTTTATGTGCTAATTTTAGAGCAAAAACTTCTGAAAAACGCCTTGGTGTGAAAGGGGTCATAAAGTGCACCGTACCATCTCCCTTTCTCATTCTCCCATGTACAGAAGTATCGCAGCCTTTGCCATGACACTCAAAATTGAGCTCAGGTGCCCCCTGTTTCCACTGATCAGCCTTGAGATGTTTCTACAACTTGATTGGAGTCCACCTGTGGGAAATTCAGTTGATTGGACGTGATTTGGAAAGGCACACAGCTGTCTATATAAAGGTCCTACAGCTAACAGTGCATGTCAGAGCACAAACCAAGCCAAGAAGCCCAAGGAATTGTCTGTAGACCTCAGAGACAGGATTGTATGGGGGCACAGATCTGGGGAAGGGTACAGAAAAATGTCTGCAGCATTGAAGGTCCCAATCAGCACAGTGGCCTCCATCATCTGTAAATGAAAGAAGTTTGGAACCACCAGGGCTCTTCCTAGAGTGGCCAAACTGAGTGATCGGGGGAGAAGGAGAAGGGCCTTAGACCTGACTATGGTTGCCACCTGTCCAGGATTCACAATTCAGGTTTGGAATCATGCATCCGGGTTTCAGATTGCCTGAAACCCGGACACATTATTCAGACTGGACTGTGGCTTCCTAGCAGGGCTGCTGGCTGCAGTTGTCTAAGCTGAGAGTGTCTGTTACACTCTCTTTCACACTGCTCAAAGCCATCACTAACAGACCCCCCCCCCCGAACACCTCCACAGATGGGAGAGGAGAGAGGGTTTGATCTGCAACTCTTCCTCCCGCCAGGGTTGCCAACCGTCAGTAAATTTACTGACAGTTTGTAAAAACAGTGATTTTTACAACTGTTTATAAATATCAGGGTCTGATAATTTGCCATGCTGTGCTGACTTTTAAGTGTAAACCCGGCAAACTACTTGATATGGGTATTGTCAGTGTTTCCATGTTGTGTTTAACCCCTTCCCGCCGGTAGGACGTCCATGGACGTCCTAGACTTTGAGGGGGGATATCTGAATGGTGCCAGCAGCTAGAGGCACCATTCAGATATCATTTTTTTCAGCAGGCGATTCTGTACACCACAAGAACGATCATAGCGGCAGTTCAGCCGTTTGATCGTTCTTGTAGGCAGCGGGAGGGGACGTCCCCCCCCTCCCGCCGCCATTCGGTGCTTCTCCCGTGCCGCCCGTACGATCGGCGGCAGGGAGAAGAGATCCGTCGCCGCTGGAGTGTCGTCAGGGAGATGACTGGTGACCATCTGGTCACCAGTCATCTCTATGACCCTCGGAGGACCGGGCGCGATGTTATGACGTCACGCCCGGCCCGGCTTTAGTAAACAAAGCCGTGATCACGGCTGGAAAGGCTGGGATCGGATTTTTTTTTTCTGATCTCAGTCTTTCCAGCCTGCAGGAGAGATGTGAGGTCATATTGACCCCACCATCTCTCCATAAAGAGTACCTGTCACGCACCATTCCTATTACAAGGGATGTTTACATTCCTTGTAATAGGAATAAAAGTGATCAAAAAAAAAAAAAAAATTAAAGACACAGTGTAAAAATAAAAAAATAAAAGTAAAATAAATAATAACAAAAAAAACACACGTGTGGTATCGCCGCGTGCGTTAGAGCGAGAGCAATAATTCTAGCACTAGACCTCCTCTGTAACCCTAAACATGTAACCTTTAAAAAAATTTTAAAGCGTCGCCTATGGAGATTTTTAAGTACCAAAGTTTGGCGCAATTCCACGAGTGTTCGCAATGTTAAAGCATGACATGTTGGGTATCAATTTACTCGGCATAACATCCTCTTTTACAACATACAAAAAAATTGGGCTAACTTTACTGTTTGTATTTTTTTAATTCACTAAACTGTTTCTTTTTAAAAAAAAACGCGTTTGAAAAATTCCTGCGCAAATATCGTGATATAAAAAGTTGCAATGATTGCCATTTTATTCCCTAGAGTCCCTGCTAAAAAAACATATATAATGTTTGGGGGTTCTGAGTATTTTTCTAGCAAAAAAATGATGATTTTTACATGTAGGAGAGAAGTGTCAGAAATGGCCCGTAAGGAAGGGGTTAAATATCGATTGTCTTAATTTTTAATAGGAGTTCTATTATTTTTCAAGTTGCCAATAAAAAATCTGCTCCGCCAGTAAATTTTCTATGTTTTGCCAGTAAAAAACGCTGCTGGAGGTTGGCAACACTGCCTCCCGCCCCTACCCCTCTGTGTGCCCACACTCCAATCCCCAGCACTGTGCCTCAGAATAGGAAAGTGGGGGTTGGAAATTTGATGTCCAGCAGCCTCAGATACATCTGGATGAGAGGTGCTGACTGCCAAAGGGTGAGTGAGCTCCCCATCCATCCCTGTCTGTGACTGAAGTGTCCCCCCTTCTCTCTCCTGCCTCTGAGTCAGTACATTAAGGTAAATCGGGGTTCATAGAGCACCCTTTAAAGCAGAGTTCCTTTTTTTACCAGTGGCCACAGTGTTCCCCCTTAAATCAGGGTTTCCAGACCATCCCTTATGTTAGAGTCCCCAGAGTTCTCCCTTACATCAGAGTCTGCAGAGTCCCCCCTTACTCTGAAGAGGAACTCTGTGAGATTAGATGTAAAAGGGAAACTCTGTGGACTCTTATGTAAAGCAGGACGTTTGTTATTAACTTCATATGATTAGAAATGTTATTTAATAGCAAAATATATGTATAGTTTATACTATAAAAAAAATTGCTGCGTGCCGCTAAAGTGTTCGGGTTTGACTTGAAGAAAAGGTGGCAACCCTAGACCTGACCAAGCCGGTGGTCACTCTGACGGAGCTCCAGCATTTCTCTGTGGAGAGAGGAGAACCTTCCAGAAGAACAATCATCTCTGCAGCACTCCACCAATCAGGCCTGTATGGTAAAGCGGCCAGACGGAAGCCACTCCTCAGTAAAAGGTACATGACAGCCTTCCTGGAGTTTTCCTAAAGGCACCTGAAGGCCCCTCAGACCATGAGAAACAAAATTCTCTGGTCTGATGAAACAAAGATTGAACTCTTTGGCCTGAATGGCAAGCGTCGTATCTGGGGGAAACCAGGCACCGCTCATCACCTGGCCATTACCACCCCTACAGTGAAGCATGGTGGTGGCAGCACCATGCTGCGGGGATCTTTTTTTAGCAGTAGGAACTGGGAAACTAGTCAGGATTGAGGGAAAGATGAATGCAGCAATGTACAGAGACATCCTTGATGAAAACCTGCTCCAGAGCGCTCTGGACCTCAGACCGGGCAAAAGGTTCATCTTCCAACAGGACAGCGACCCTAAGCACCCAGCCAAGATAACAAAGGAGTGGCTATGGGACAACTCTGTGAATGTCCTTGAGTGGCCCAGCCAGAGCCCAGACTTGAACCCGACTGAACATCTCTGGAGAGATCTGAAAATGGCTGTGCACAGACGCTCCCCATCCAACCTGATGGAGCTTGAGGGGTCCTGCAAAGAAGAATGGGAGAAACTGCCCAAAAATAGGTGTGCCAAGCTGGTAGCCTCATAACTCAAAAAACTTGAGGCTGTAATTGGTGCCAAAGGAGCTTCACCAAAGTATTGAGCAAAGGCTGTGATACTTCTGTACATGCATTTTTTTTTTTTGTAATAAATTTGCAAAGATATCAAACAAACGTCTTTCACGTTATCATTATGGGGGATTTTTTTGTAGAATTCTGAAGAAAATAATGAATTTAATCCATTTTAGAATAAGGCTGTAACATAACAAAATGTGGAACAAGTGAAGCGCTGTGAATACTTTCTGGATGCACTGTAGATAGAAAAGTATATCAGATTTACTTGTTTTATATATACATATTTTTTTTACATTTCTCCAGTTACTTCCCGGTTTCTTGCCTAGGCAAATGATGTCAAACGTCCAGTGCTTGGACAAGGTCGTCTAGAACCCGGTGCAATTATACCAAACTGCAGCAGCCCCCCCACCCCCTCCCAAGATGTATGAGCAGGGCAACTGATAAGGCAGTAAGGACCTCCATCAACCACCACACCTAGGCTTGCTGACCCTCTGATACAATTCCCCATAATGGATAAAATGTCTTTATTGCTGCTTACGGTTCCTGGTACGTGCCGGTGTTCGCAGCTTGGCTACATCTATACCGGCTTGCTGGACATGCTAACACATCTTGTAGGAATACGCTATTATCTATACATGTGCAGTTTGTTTTGTTCAGAATTGGAATTCGGACGACTTTGCGTTTTTCAGAAATTCGGATGTATTCGAATTTCTGAATTACAATAGTACTGAATTTAAACGAACCCGAAATAACGAAAAAAAAATTTGGACGAAATTTGAATCGATTTGAATAGTTTTCAAATCAATTTAGAATCGTTTTCAAATTCGAATCATTTTCAAATTCGAAAGGTTTTCAAATCTGAATGGTTTTCAAATTCAAATTCTTTTCCAGTTTCCAAAGAGAATAAAACAGAATAGAAAATAAAGGAATAGAATAGAAAAAAATAGAAAAGATTAACAGAAAATAATAGAATAGAATAGAGTAAAACAGAACAAATTAGAAAATAAAAGAGAATAGAATCGAATAGTAACGAATAGAATAGAATAACAAAATAGAATAAAATAGAATATAGCCATCTTCTGAAATTCAAAATTCAAAAAGTATAAATTCAAATTTGAATACATAATAAAAGAAAACAATAGAAAAGAATAGAATGAAAAAAAGAATAGAATAGACTATAATAGAATAGAAAAGAATATAATTAAAAAAAATAGAATAGAAAGAATATAACCATTTCCCAAACTTCAAATAGAATCAATACAAATTTGATTAGAAGAGAAAAGAATAGATTAGAATAAAATAGAAAATAACAGAGTAGTATAGAAAAAAAACATCAGAATAGAAAAGAATACAATAGAATTTGAATTTATTCTATTCTATTGTATTTGTTTCTATTCTATTCCATTATATTTTCTTTTAATTTCTATTCAATTTTGTTCTGTTTTACTCTTTTATATCCTATTCTTTTATATTCTTTTCTATTCTATTTTTTTCTATTCCAGTACTTTATTTTCTATTCTATTTTATTCTCTTTGGAAAGTGGAAAACTATTCAAATTCAAAACTCTTCGAATTTGAATTCGAAAACTATTTGAAATTGATTTGAAAACTGTTTGAATTTATTTGAATTCTGAAAATTCAAATCGTTTCGAATAAGAATAAACTAAACTAATTACGAAAACAAATTTAACTAAACAAATTTATGTAAAAAAACGCATCAAAACATTTTTTTTTTTTTGCTCTGCACATGTATACCCTTGTCATACATATATTTCCTTTTCCCATGATGACCCTTTATTCTTGCACGCTTCTCTCCCCCTGAAGAAGGAACATAGATCTCCGGAACTCGTTGGGTTGCTTTGTGAACACCTCCAAGAATCTGGCCTCTTACCCTATATTGGCCAGCTTGGTGCGCCAGCATATCCGAGTGCCCTTTGTTTACAATAATCGGTGTCATCCTGCTATGTGCTTTTATGATGCGATTCACCATTGACCTTTACAGTCATGTTTTAAGATTTTACACCAATACAATTTTGTTATTTTTTTATTATACCTCGTTACACCTTTTTACTTCTTCCTTAGTCTGCCTCCAAAGTCCCAATTGGGGCAACATTGTTCTCTATCTGATAAGGCAGTACAGCCAGTCCTCCTGTACTGGGCCCAGGCCCAATCAGTTAAAAAGGGGGGCCAGGGCACCTGTTGAGTAGGAGGGCCGGCTGTACTGTCATATTGCAGGCGCCGATCCTCTTCTGTCTCCCCCTGCAGCGCTGCCAGCTTCTCCTCCTCTCCCTCCCTCGGGCTGTACTGCAGGGGGACTGGTTCTAGTACATGCGCCACTTCCATCTGCTGTCCGCCCCCCCGTGCGACCCTTTCCCCCTGTAGGGCTACTGGCTTCTCTCCTCTCTTCTCCCGCCAGCAGCTGCTGAAGGCACGCAGATGGATGTTTCAGGGTGGAGATCGGGGAAAGGGGCCGGTAAATATGTAAATTTCTGGCCCTTCCCTTTCCTGAATGAACACCGTGAGCGATCAGTACCAACCACTCCAGTAACCATTCATCACTGAAGCATAGTAAACTATTTACTAAGCTTCAGTTTGTGAATGAGCAAGAAGCCTCAAAGTGCTTCCTATTCATTCATCTGTGCAGCTGAGGTTGCAGAGAAAGACTGATAAATCTAGGTCCTCGGAACACTAATCTGCATGCTTACCCCCTAAGCATAAATTACCCCTCCTCCCAGTAAAAATCTGCCCCCCTAGTGCTGAAATCCTCACTACCAGCATAAATCTTTGCCCGCCCCTTCCCCCCACCGAGCAAGAATCCTTTCTCACCAAATCCCCCCAACCCCCCCCCCCCAAAAAAAAATGACCCCTCCTAGCACAAATCCTCTACCCCCACTCCCATCTCCTAGCACAAATGCCCCCCCCCAATTTCCCCTCCCATTACAAATCATCCCTACTAGCACAAATCCCCCCCATAGCCCCCCCCCTATCATATCACCCCATAGCGGCTTAGCAATATACCCTGATCTGTAATGATGAGCTATATACCCAGATCTGTGAGGCTGAGCGATATACCCGGATCTGTGTGGCTGAGCGATATACCCGGATCTGTGTGGCTGAGCGATATACCCTGATCTGTGAGGCTGAGCTATATACCCTGATCTGTGAGGCTGAGCTATATACCCTGAACTGTGTGGCTGAGCTATATACCCTAATCTGTAATGCTGAGCTATATACTCTGATCTGTAATGCTGAGTTATATACCCTGATCTGTGAGGCTGAGCTATACACCCGGATCTGTGAGGCTGAGTTATATACCCTGATCTGTGAGGCTGAGCTATATACCCTGATCTGTAATGATGAGCTATATACCCTGATCTGTAATGCTAAGCTATATACCCTGATCTGTGAGGTTGAGCTATATACCCGGATCTGTGAGGCTGAGCTATATACCTGGATCTGTGAGGCTGAGCTAAATACCCTGATCTGTAATGCTGAGCTATATACCCTGATCTCTAATGCTGAGCTATATACCCTGATCTCTAATGCTGAGCTATATACCCTGAACTGTGAGGCTGAGCTATATACCCTGATTTGTGAGGCTGAGCTATATATCCTGATCTATAATGCTGAGCTATATACCCTGATCTGTGAGGCTGAGCTATATACCTTGAACTATGCGGCTGAGCTATATACCCTAATCTGTAATGATGAGCTATATACCCTGATCTGTGAGGCTGAGCTATATACCCTGATCTGTGAGGCTGAGCTATATACCCTGATCTGTGAGGCTGAGCTATATTCTCTGATCTGTGAGGCTGAGCTATATTCCCTGATCTGTGAGGCTGAGCTATATTCCCTGATCTGTGAGGCTGAGCTATATACCCTGATCTGTGAGGCTGAGCTATATACCCTGATCTGTAATGCTAAGCTATATACCCTGATCTGTGAGGCTGAGCTATATAACCGGATCTGTGAGGCTGAGCTATATAACCGGATCTGTGAGGCTGAGCTATATACCCTGATTTTTGAGGCTGAGCTATATATCCTGATCTATAATGCTGAGCTATATACCTTGATCTGTGAGGCTGAGCTATATACCCTGAACTGTGCGGCTGAGCTATATACCCTGATCTGTGAGACTTAGCTATATACCCTGATCTGTAATGATGAGCTATATACCCTGATCTGTAATGCTGAGCTATATACCATGATCTGTGAGGCTGGGCGATATACCCTGATCTCTGAGGCTGGGCGATATACCCGGATCTGGGAGGCTGGGCTATATACCCTGATCTGTAATGCTAAGCTATATACCCTGATCTGTAATGCTGAGCTATATACCCTGATCTGTGAGGCTGAGCTATATTCCCTGAACTGTGAGGCTGAGCTATAAACCGTGATCTGTAATGCTGAGCTATATACCCTAATCTGTAATGCTGAGCTATATACCCTAATCTGTGATGCTGAGCTTTACACCCTGATCTGTGAGGCTTATCGAGTCGGAGTGTTTAGGACCATATATCGAGTCGGAGTGTCTAGTCCCACATTTCGAGTCGTAGTGTCTAATCCCATATATCGAGTCGTAATGTCTAATCCCATATATCGAGTCGTAA
>BLSH010293217.1:1198373-1245783 GCA_018402905.1 Glandirana rugosa | reverse complement strand
AAAATGGAGGAGGAGGTCAATGTGGAGTAGGAGGTTGAGGAGGCCTCAAAAAAAGAATAAGTTCACTTAAGTATACCAATGGCTGTGTGAGGCCAGTATAAATGTCTATTCTGCACAAGGTACAGACAAGTCTTGTGGGATCCATGCCTGGTTCATTTTAATAAATGTTAGCTTTTCCACATTGGCTGTGGACAGGCGGCTGCGCTTGTCTGTGATAACGCCCCCTGCCGTGCTAAACACACGTTCAGACAATACACTGGCTGCAGGGCAGGCCAGCACCTCCAAGGCATAAAGGGCAAGCTCAGGCCATATGCCCAATTTAAGAGTAGACACTGCGCTCACATGTTAGATTGGCCATACCCGAGACTGAAATAAATGTATATGTCTAGGGGAAAAGTAGTGTAGGAAACACTAATATTAAATCCATGATAAAAATATTAATAAAAGAAGAATAATAAAAGTCCCATTAATTTCCATTCAGTCCAATGTTGAAGGTAGAATGAGAGGTAGGCAGCCAGCTGAACTGAGCAGGAAGGCACTCTGTAGTAATGAGAAGGAAAAAACAGCAGCGCCTCTAAGTGTAATCAGTAAGTTTATTAGGCACACACACACATGGTGATGTATGCACTCACAGAGGTAGATGAAATACAGGCATCAAGGCAAGGGAATCATCCACAGGTAATCGGAGTATAGTCCGCTCTTTCTGACTCCGGTGACCTGTGGATGATTCCCTTGCCTTGATGCCTGTATTTCATCTACCTCTGTGAGTGCATATATCACCGTGTGTGTGTGTGTGTGTGCCTAATAAACTTACTGATTACACTTAGAGGCGCTGCTGTTTTTTCCTTCTCATGTGCCCAATTTGGAGACCCAGAAGTTGAATGGGGCAGACCCATTAGTCAGTACATGTATGCGTGTGCACACATACTGTTCCACCATGTTGCTGAAATGCAGCCTCCTGCTAAGACGTTGCCTATCAGCTGGTGGTGCTGTTTGCTATGGCATGCTGCTGACAAAGCTTTTCCACATTTCGGCCATGCTAACCCTGCCTTTTGAGGTGCTGACTGTGCCACAGCTGCGTTGGCAACCTCTTCCTCCTCCTCTGCCTTCACCTTGTGCTTCCACTGAGCCCCTGGTGTCATTTGGGAATGCCCTCAGCGGCGCGTCTACCGGCATAAGAGACTGCTGCATGACTTGGGGCTCAGACTGCTTGGCTGATTTACAAGGGGCTGAGGTGAAAGACAGATGGCCATGGGGTTCAGGTGCCAACTCTGGGCTTTCAGCAAGGGCCCGGGTGGGAGACAATGTGAAGGAATGGGAGGCATTGTCAGCCACCCAATCAACTATCGCCTGTACTTGTTCTGGCCTCACCATTCGTTGAGCGGCATTCGGGCCTACCATATAACGTTGAAGGTTCTGTCGGCTATTCGCACCTGAGGAAGGTGTTTCACTTGTGCATGTAGCTGGCACAGATCGACCACGTCCTCTCCTTGCAACAGGAGCTTCACCAACACCACCAACGCCAGCAGCACCAGCAGCACCACGACCACGTCCCTTATTTGACGCTCTCCTCATTCTGGATGCAAACATACTATTTAGCACAAATTTATATTATTTTTTAAACCGACAATGTAGGCGCACTTTTTAATTTTGTGCAAGAAACGCACAGCAAGGTACAAATGTACTATGTAGCACTTTTTTTTTTTTAAATCAGCAATGTTGACGCACTTTTTAATTTTGTGCAAGAAATGCCCCGCTGGCCGCAAATGTAATATTTTGCACAAAAAAAAAAAAAAAAAAATGTAATTTGTCTAACTGCAATGTAAAAGCAGTATTTAAATATGCCAAAATGTTGCCAACTGAACTAAAACAACACGATTAAAGTAGTGTCCCTGACACACAAGCAGTTGCAAGTACACTGCACTTGCAAAAATGGCTGCAAGCGCCCACCTAACAAACAGAAATATTGCTTAGGTTTTATATGAGGCACTTTGCTTAGCAAACAAAATGTACTCTAGCAAACAAAAATCTCCTCTACCACCCACCCACCAATAAATTGCTGTTTTTAACAGATTTTCTAAAGCTAATCTGTCCCTCACAGCAGCGGCAGCATCCTCTCCCTACACTAGTATGAGATGTGACATGCAGCACTACGTGGCTCCAGCTTATATAGAGGCTGGGTCACATGATGCACTGGCCAATCACAGCCATGCCATTAGTAGGCATGGTTGTGATGGCTTCTAAGGGCAAACGAGTGAAACGCTTGTTGATTGGCTGCCCTGCAGCTATTCAAAAGGCGCGAAAAAATACCCAAACCCCGAACCCAGACTTTTTCTCAAATGTTCGGGACATGGACACCCTAAAGTCTGGTACGAACCCGAACTTTACAGTTCGGGTTCGCTCAATTATAAACTGAATATGTAAAAATGAAATCAAGGATGCAAAAATTCACAACGAACGACAGATTGCAAAAGACAGTAGGACAAACCCCAAAAAATTCTTCAAATATATTAATAGTAAAAAGGTCAGGCCCTGAGCATGTAGGCCCTTTACAAAATAATCTAGAGTGCGTGACTGGGGACAAAGAGAAGGCAAACTTATTAAATACTTTCTTCAGCTCTGTGTATACAAAAGAGCATGGGGGAGCTCATGCCCACGATGGGGGTGGTAGTGACACAGCCCCAAATGATCCACAATGGCTGAAAAGTGAAATGGTCTAGAAGTATTTAGACAGAATAAAGGTAGATAAATCACCTGGACCAGATGGCATCCATCCACGGATCCGAAAGGAATTGAGCTCTGTCATTTCAAAGCCATTGTATCTAATTTTTAGGGACTCCTTAATGACTAGAATAGTACCACTGGATTGGCGTAGGGCCAATGTGGTGCCCATATTTACAAAGGGATCAAAGTCTTTACCAAGTAACTATAGACCTGTAAGTTTAACTTCTATAGCTGGGAAGATACTGGAGAGTTTAATAAAAGACAACATAGATGAGTTCTTGTTGGGAAAAAATGTTTTAAGCAACAGACAGCATGGATTCATGAAAGACAGAAGTTGTTAAACAAACCTGATTTCTTTTTATGAGGAGGTAAGTAAAACCTTGGACAGAGGGGTGGCTGTGGATGTGGTACACTTGGATTTTGCAAAAGCGTTTGACACCGTTCCCCACACATGGCTAATGTATAAGGTAAAGTCTAAAGGCTTGGAAAGATCAGTTTGTAAATGGATAGAAAACTGGCTAAAAGAGCGAATTCAGAGATTAGTGGTTAACCACTTCCCGCCCGGCGCATCGCGGCGATCGGTGGTGCCGTGGGTCAGTCTGACCCACCGCATTACCGACCGAGGTAAAAAGGCTTCAATCCGAAGCCTTTTACCATGTGATCAGCCGTGACCAATCACGGCTGATCACAGTGTAAATAGGAAGAGCCGTTGATCGGCTTTTCCTCTGCTCAGGTCTGCAGACCTGAGCAGCGGAGAGCCGATCGGCTGCTCTCCTGACAGGGGGGGCTGCGCTGAACATTTATCAGCGCAGCCACCCTCAGGATCACCCCACTGGACCACCAGGGAGCTGGATCAAGACCCCCAGGGAGCCCCCCCCCCCCGGATATCACGCAGAGGCCGCCTAGGACCACCAGGGAATGACCGCAGAGGCTGCCCAGGACCACCAGGGAGCCCCCACTAGACCACCAGGTAAGGGCATTATTGTGCACTGTAGGGATGGCACTGTGCCCATGTATGACGCCTGCCAGTGCCATCCCTAACAGTGCTTGTTGCATCTGTGCCCACTGTGACACCTATCAGTGCCCACCTGTGCCACCTATCAGTGCCCAGTGCCACTTATCAGTGCCGCCTATGAGTGTCCATCAGTGCCGCATATCAGTGACACGTTTCAGTGCCCGTCAGTGTTGCTTGTCAGTGCCGCCCATCAGTGCTGTATATGTGCCCCATCATCAGTGCAACCTTATCAGTGCCACCTCATCAGTGCCAATCTGTACTGCCTCATCAGTGCCCATCAGTGTAGTCACATCAGTGCCCATCAGTGAAGGAGAAAATGTACTTTATACAAATTTTTGTGACAGAAACAAAGAAAAATGTTTTTTTTTTTCAAAATTTTCAGTCTTTTTTTGTTTATAGCGGTGATCAGAAATGATGCAGAGGTGATCAAATACCACCAAAAGAAAGCTCTATTTGTGGGAACAAAATGATAAAAATTTTGTTTGGGTACAACGTCACACGACCGCGCAATTCTCATTCGAATCGCAACAGCACTGAAAGCTGAAAATTGGTCTGGGCAGGAAGTGTTCTAAGTGCCCGGTATTGAAGTGGTTAATGATTCTTATTCTGAATGGTCTAAGGCTATCAGTGGTGTACTCTAAGGTTCAGTGTTGGGACTCTTACTTTTTAATACATTTATAAATGATATAGGGTCTGGGATTAAAAGTACCATTTCAGTGTTTGCAGATGACACCAAGCTATGCAGTGGAATAACGTCCTTGCAGGATGTCTCCAACTTACAAGCAGACCTCAATGCGCTGTCTAATTGGGCGACTATGTGGCAAATGAGGTTTAATGTTGACAAATGTAAAGTTATGCACTTGGGGGCTAAAAATATGCATGCATCATACATACTAGGGGGAGTACAACTGGGGGAATTCATACTGGAGAAGGATCTGGGGGTTTTGGTAGATCATAAGCTTAATAATGGCATACAATTCCAAGATGCATTTTCCAAAGCAAGCAAAATCCTCCAGAGATAGAGATATATTATTTTGCCCCTGTACAAATCATTAGTAAGACCTCATCTGGAATATGCAGTTCAATTTTGGGCACCAGTTCTCAAAAAGGATATTGGGGAACTGGAGAAAGTGCAGAGAAGGGCAACCAAACTAATAAAAGGCATGGAGGGGCTTAGCTATGAGGAAAGATTAGAGCAGTGTTCCCCCAACCCTGTCCTCAAGGCCCACCAACAGGTCATGTTTTCAGGATTTCCATTATTTTGCACAGGTGATTTGATCAGTTTCACTGCCTTAGTAATTACCACAGCGAATTCATCTGAGGGAAATCCTGAAAACATGACCTGTTGGTGGGCCCTGAGGACTGGGTTGGAGAACACTGGATTAGAGGAACTGAATGTATTCTCTCTTGAGAAGAGGAGGTTAAGAGGGGATATGATCAACATGTACAAATATATAAGTGGTCCATATAGTGAACTTGGTGTTGAGTTATTTACTTTAAGGTCATCACAAAGGACAAGGGGGCACTCTTTACGTCTAGAGGAAAAAAGATTTCATCTATAAATACGGAAAGGTTTCTTCACAGTAAGAGCTGTGAAAATGTGGAATAGACTCCCCCCAGTGGTGGTTTTGGCCAGCACGGTTGATTGCTTTAAAAGAGGCCTGAATTCTTTCCTTAATGTAAATAATATAACTGGGTACTAACATTTTTAGGTAAAGTTGATCCAGGGTGTATCCGATTGCCTCTCGGGGGATCAGGAAGGAACTTTTTCCCCCGTTTATAGCAAATTGGATCATGCTTTGCTGGGTTTTTTTGTCTTCCTCTGGATCAACTGTGGGTGAAGGATAGTATAAGGGATTGTTTGGTTATATATAATTTTTTTTTTTTTTGGTTGAACTAGATGGACTTGTGTCTTTTTTCAACCTGACTAACTATGTAACTATTTAACTATGTAACTTCATATATAATAACGGCTGGGTGGGCGCCGGTGCTGCAGCTCCAAGTTCACCTGACTGACTTATGTGCTGGCCGCCACTGTTGTTTATGGCAGTTGTGGTCCATCCCGCTGTGGGCCGGCTGCAGCTGTGTGCAGTCAAGCTAGCTCCCGCCTCCCCTATTGGCCTGCTCTGCACCTCTAGAGTCTCGGTGGGTGGAGTCCCTCCCTGTGGAGAGCAGCGTGCGCACTGCAGCCAGCCTGAGCCTGCCTGTGAGGTGTGAGCTCTCAGCTCAGCTGAGCCTTGTGGCAAGAGACAACTGAGTGAGAAGAAGAATCTTCAATCTCTGTCAGAGTGTCGTCAGACTTAAGCCCCGTACACACGGTTCGACGATCGCATACAACAGGTCGTACTCACGACCGTTGTATGCGATATCGATCGTTCGTATGCACGATTTGAACAGTCGAACATATGACGGTCGTACAAGGGAGTTGTATGAGCAGACTAGAAAACTTGTTCGTACCAACAAGCTCTCATACGACCGTTGTGTCGTGTGTACAGAGCAGTTGGTACAACAAAGTTGTATTGTGCAAAAAACGCATGCCCAAAGTCAGGAATGGCTGGATGCTAATTACAATCACCTGAACGTTCTTTCCCCGGCCGTACGATCGTGTAGTGCAGTTAGTATGCTGCATACAACAGCCAACATACGATTAGACGTGATCTTACGTGCGATCGTCGGACCGTGTGTACGGGGCTTTAGAGGTGAGGCCGACGATGACTGACTCTGAGATGGGAGAGTCCAGACCAGCCTGCCTGGCCTGGCCGGTCCCTGCTCTGGCCAGGACACTACGTGAGGGGAGTGAGTAGGGACACGTGGCTGGCCTCTGGTTTGGTGCAGGATATGATTTTTGGGGGAAATGGTTTTGGGGGTATAGTCTGGTGGTGGATTGATGTGTCGGGGTATGGTTTGGCATCCTCTGATCTTCTGACACCACCTACTGACCTGCTGACACCTTCCACTGACCTGCCGACATCACCTGCTGACACCACCCACTGACCTGCTGACACCATCTACTGACCTGCTGACACCATCCACTGACCTGCTGACACCATCCACTGACCTGCTGACACCATCCACTGACCTGCTGACACCATCCACTGACCTGCTGACACCCTCCACTGACCTGTTGACACCATCCACTGACCTGCCTACACTACCTACTGACCTGCTGACACCATCCACTGACCTGCTGACACCATCCACTGACTTGCTGACACCATCCACTGACTTGCTGACACCATCCACTGACTTGCTGACACCATCCACTGACTTGCTGACACCATCCACTGACTTGCTGACACCATCCACTGACTTGCTGACACCATCCACTGACCTGCTGACACTATCCACTGCTTTTCTGACCCAGTCCACAGTTTGGCAACTTCACTCTAAGCAGTGAAAAACCTTGTCACAGTATGGTGGGGGGGGGGGGGGTCTTTGCCCCGGGTGTTTTATAGTTGCCCCCCCCTACTTTTGTTCCTGTCCCCCCATGTGCCCCCACAAAATATGAAAGCTGGAGACGCCACTGCCTAAACTGAACCCATCTGCTACTCCATTCTCTCCTCAAACACCTAAACAACAGGTATTAGCTACCACACCTACAAGAAACAATAAAGGACCACCCATCATGACAAGGCCTATAAGAACTTGTACAGACCTTGCTAAGTTCAACAATCACCTGGTGAGCTACAGAAACTTGAAGACAATATTTAAGAACCTTGCATGGATGTTTTTGACATTCGGGCAACAACAAATGTTTTATAAATACAGGCAGTCCCCTAGTTACAAACATCCAACTTACAAACGACTTCTACTTACAAACGGAGGTGGACAACAGTAAGTGAGAGGAACTCTACCCATAGGAAGGGAAATTTACTCCTGTAAGAGTTATTATGGGAAAAAGGTGTGTCCACTGATGCTTTATCACCAAGGTTTGTTTCCACAACAACCCAAAATTTTCAAAACCCAATTATCATTGGGACAGAAAGTGAGGTGAAATCTTCTGAACAGAAACATAGACAACAAAACAAACATTACAGGGGTGTTAACTCTTCCCTATGCTATCCAAAAAGCTTAAAAAAAAATTTTTGGGCTGAAGCTACACTTAGAAAATGTACCTCTTCCGACTAAGAAACAAATTCAATTTAAGAACAAACCTACAGACCCTATCTTGTTTGTAACCTGGGGACTGCCTGTAGACCACTTACTGTGTTAAAACACTACATATCATAAAGAATCATATTTTTAAAGTATAATGGCAGGGTATATGTTTTTTTTTTTAATTCTTCATTTTGTGCACATAACAGAGCATACAGTTTTACAATAAGGAATAGCACAATACATTTAAAAGAAAATTACAAAGGTACATAAGTCTTTGTAGGGATTCATTGCCCTCTACTCTATGACTTTGTAAATGCCTGTAAATATATTAACTATACATTTCCTGTCCCTGGTTTGTTGGCTTCAAAACCACAGAAGGAGGGAGCGGAGAGAGAGAAAAAGTTTGGACCAGAAGAGACTATTATGCAAGTATTCCAGTGTCGCACCACGGTTCCTGCTGTGAAAAGCTCTGGGGATCATGAAGGGGAACTCCACGCCAAATTTAAAAAAAAAAAACTGGCATGGGGTCCCCCTCCAGGAGCATACCAGGCCCTTTGGTCTGGTACGGATTTTAAGGGGAACCCCCATGCCGAAAAAACAGCGTGGGGTCCCCCCCAAAATCCATACCAGACCCTTATCCGAGCACACAGCCCGGCAGGCCAGGAAAGGGGGTGGGGACGAGCGAGCGGCCCCCTCCCTCCTGGACCATACCAGGCCGCATGCCCTCAACATGGGGAGTATGGGTGCTTTGGGGCAGGGGGGGCTCTGCATCCCCCACCCTAAAGCACCTTGTCCCCATGTTGATGAGGACAAGGGCCTCTTCCTGACAACCCTGGCCGGTGGTTGTCGGGGTCTGCGGGGGGCGGGGACTCATCGGAATCTGGAAGCCCCCTTTAACAAGGGGGCCCCCAGATGCTGGCCCCCCACCCTATATAAATGAGTATGGGGTACATCGTACCCCTACCCATTTACCTGGAAAGAAATATGTACACAAAAAAACCACACAGCTTTTTAAAATATTTTATTAAATCTGCTCCGGCGGTCCGGTGTCTTCTTTTCTTCGGCTCTTTTGGGGGTCTTTCATCTTCTGAGGGGTCTTTTCTTCTTCTCTGCGGCGTCTTCGGCTCTTTTGCCCATCTTCTCCGCTGTCCTCTTCCCTCTCTTCTTCTTCTTTTCTTCTTCTTCCCATGTTGACACGACGCGTTCTCCTTCACGAATGCCCTCG
The DNA here is from genome assembly GCA_018402905.1 of Glandirana rugosa. Classification (NCBI taxonomy): domain Eukaryota; kingdom Metazoa; phylum Chordata; class Amphibia; order Anura; family Ranidae; genus Glandirana; species Glandirana rugosa. The sequence continues at coordinate 1,236,721 of BLSH010293217.1, read as the reverse complement.
CCGCTCTGTGCTGTGCCTTATATTGGCATGGGGCGTGGCCACCAGATGACATCACATGGAGGTCCCGCCCCATATGAGGTCACATCCTGGAGGCGGAGCTGTGACCTCATATGGGGCGGGACCTCCAGGTGATGTCATCTGGTGGCCACGCCCCATGCCAATATAAGGCACAGCACAGAGCGGCGAGGGCATTCGTGAAGGAGAACGCGTCGTGTCAACATGGGAAGAAGAAGAAAAGAAGAAGAAGAAGAATAAGAGAGGGAAGAGGACAGCGGAGAAGACGGGCAAAAGAGCAGAAGACGTCGCAGAGAAGAAGAAAAGACCCCTCAGAAGATAAAAGACCCCCCAAAAGAGCCGAAGAAAAGAAGACACCGGACCGCCGGAGCAGATTTAATAAAATATTTTAAAAAGCTGTGTGTTTTTTTTGTGTACATATTTCTTTCCAGGTAAATGGGTAGGGGTACGATGTACCCCATACTCATTTATATAGGGTGGGGGGCCGGCATCTGGAAGCCCCCTTGTTAAAGGGGGCTTCCAGATTCCGATGAGTCCCCGACCGCAGACCCCGACAACCACCGGCCAGGGTTGTCGGGAAGAGGCCCTTGTCCTCATCAACATGGGGACAAGGTGCTTTGGGGTGGGGGGCGCAGAGCCCCCCTGCCCCCATACTCCCCATGTTGAGGGCACGCGGTCTGGTATGGTCCAGGAGGGAGGGGGCCGCTCGCTCGTCCCCACCCCCCTTCCTGGCCTGCCGGGCTGCGTGCTCGGATAAGGGTCTGGTATGGATTTTGGGGGGGACCCCACGCTGTTTTTTTCGGCACGGGGTTCCACTTAAAATCCGTACCAGACCAAAGAGCCTGGTATGCTGCTGGAGGGGGACCCCATGCCAGTTTTTTTTTTAAATTTGGCGTGGAGTTCCCCTTCAAGATCCCCAGAGCACAAAGTGCCTGGCATTGTCGGGATCAAAGTCTGATACCTGTTCACAGACAAACGGTCCGACTTTGACCCCATGTAGGACCGTAAATCGCACAGCAGTGTAGGATCAAAGTAGGACCGTTTTTTTTGTCGGATAGTGTGAACCCAGCCTTAATGACGTTTTTTTTAATGCTGTTCTTAATTAGATCAAGCTGATTGAAAAAAAAGCTCCAACAGCAGCCATATAAAAGCCTTGGCAGATGGTCAGGTGATTTCTGCTAGGGAGTAGGAGAGTTCGCCTTGGCTCTTCTGCCCTTTCTCCAAAGATCACATGAACAAATGTCTAGACATTTCCTTATGTGATTGCCCAATGTTGAACCCCATAAAAGTGCCCCCCCACACCCCAAGACAGGTATTTTCAGGGTTCTTTAGCACACATTAATTTAAGACAGTGTGACGAGCAAAAGAAAAGGGAAGGTTTTACATCACTTTTGGTTCATTACACCTGAATTCTAAGCAGTTCTAAAAGGCATTAATGAAAACAATTCTGTAATCATTATTACATAATTAAATGTAGTTTTAAATATAAGCAGTATCATTCAGTGGCATCTGGTGGTTTATTTTGGGGGGGGTGGCAAACAACCACCCCCCCATTGGGTGGTCGGTCGGTGGCACCCCCTGTCATCAGCTGCGGGCGGGTGGAGGCCGGGTTCCTGTGTGCAGTTGGTGGGTTGTGACCTCTGGTGAGCGGGTTGCGTGGTCCGGATGGGCAACTGGTGGGTTGCGGGCTTCGGCAGGCAGCGGGCTGGTTGCAGACTCCGGCAGGCAGCGGGCTGGTTGCAGACTCCGGCAGGCAGCGGGCGGGTTGCAGGCTTCAGCAGGTAGCGGGCAATTTGTGGTCTCCGGCGTGCAGCAAATGGGTTGCGGACTCCAGTGGGCTTCTACAGACTTCTATTCTGAGTAACGGTGGCTTCCACCGTGCGGCTCCTCTGCGAGGAGGATCAGTATGGCTATAGCGAATATTCATTCGCTAGTGTTACACAACTGGATGGGATCAGGGCGCAGTTCTCTGCGCCCCGAGCCCACCTTTTTATGAAGCCTATTAGAGCCTCTGGCAAAAAACACTCCCCCCATTGGAATCCATAGTCTGGCGCCCTGCTGTGTAGATCAGGGGGCAGGGTGCATGGAATGGGGGGGGGGGCGGCTCTCGTGCACCCCTAATGGATGGGCTGCCGCTGGTCTCATTTAATGTGATATAAGTACCAGGACATGACCTGGTATCAACCCTGCATAGCATAGCTGGAGTGTGAGAGGAAGGAGCAGTACAAGGAACCAGTCTATGTGCTGACAAGGAGCATGCTGATAGAAAAAGAAAGCAGAGTGACAACCGATGAGCTCATTATCATGCTCCTTAGCATTTCACTGTACAGTAAATGATGTAATATGAGTTGGGCTCACAGGAAATGGGTTGAAAGATGCTGACTAACAGACTGAGGACATCTAGTGGCAGAAAAAAATATTGATAGGGAAATTTACTGCAGCAAAAGATGTTTTTTTTTTTTTTATATAATACATTTTTATTGATTTTCAAGACAAAAAATACACATACAAAGTTACATATAGCCATATAGGGCAAAGGCGATAAAACAAGGATACATATACAAATGTGTCTGACCTGTTATCAGACGTTGTCCCGCCACAGGTACCCATAAATGACTGAAGTCCGATGTCTATCTTCATGGTTACCTAGGGGTAGGAAGGACCCCCCCGCCGGCACCCCAAACGGGAACTAACTGTGCCGGGCGGGGGGGGGGGGCTGCCCCCCCTCCATAAAATGTTTTCTATGTTGTGACCCCACAGCGGTTGACAGTAAATGTTAATTGTGGCTATACTACGGTCAAATCACCAACAACCAATTTGTATCCTATGAAATTTAAATCCTTGATGATCACCCTTTGCATTCAACAAAGAAAAGAAATCAACATAAGTCAGAGACAGAGAAAAGAGTTAGAGAGATGGAGGAGAGAAGCAAAAGATGGTTTTGAAATACCTTTTAATGAGCTACTCATTCTTATCTTGCTATTTTTGTCCAGAGTTTTGCTTTTATTATATTTGATCTTCACAATTTAGAGCTCTCCTTTTAATCTTTGCCTCTGGTGTGCCCAGATTAACTGGTCTGTTGAGTCGATCTGCAATTACTTGGAGCTGTTGTTCCTGTGCACACATAAGGCACATTACTACAACAGTGTACCGTGTCCCCAGCATATTGGTAACAATAACCTCATTTTGGTGACATCTTTGTTTAACTACTTCAGGATTTACCCCCTTCCTGACTTGGCCATTTTTTGTGATACGGCACTGCATCGCTTTAACTGGCAATTGTAGCCAAAGAAAATGTAAAAAAAACAAATTTCTTCCTCAGTTTAGGCCAATATGTATTCTTCTACATATTTTTGGTTAAAAAAAAAAATCGCAATAAGTGTATTGATTGGTTTGCGCAAAAGTTATAGCATCTACAAAATTGGGGATATATTTATGGCATTTTTACTATTATATTTTTTTACTAGTAATGGCGGGGATCAGCCGTTTTTAGTGGGACTGCGAAATTGTGGCAGACAGATCGGACACTTTTTTGGGACCAGTGATATTTATACAGTGATCAGTGCTATAAAAATGCATGGGTCACTGTATAAATGACACTGGCAGGGAAGGGGTTAACACTAGTGGTGATCAAAGGGTTAAGGATTCCCTAGGGAGGTGCTTTCTAACTGTGGGGGGAGTGTAATGACAGGGAGAACAGAGAGATCGCTGTTCCTGATCACTAGGAACTCCCATGGCAGAACGGGGATCCGCCTTGTTTGCATATGCAGATGTCCGTTCTGCCTCTCTGTGGAGCGATCATGGGTGGACGGCAGACATCACACCTGCCGCCCAAGCACCAGCCCTGGCGCCTCGTGCGCGCCCGCTATATCTATTACTCGGAGCGCCGTACCAGTAGGTCGGGAAGTTCTTAAAGTGTATCTAAAGCCTGCATTATGTGTATCCAAAACATAGGAGATGGATGATTGTATTACATCTTTTTTAATGAGATGAGATATATTTAGAGGGTTCTAGCATAGCTCCTTTGCGGCATTATCAAGAATGTGTCCTTATTAATTCCAGCAGAGATTTTACAGTATTAAAAATCTGTGCATCTGTTAAAGTGGAACTTTACCCATAACAACTCGATAAAAAATAATGTTCTTTAGCAAGGAACATACATTCCACATTAATAATTATGCTACCAAAATTAGTGTATGCTGTAAATTGCTTCCAGCATTGCACCTGTTTCTTCATGCAGTTGGCTGCCATTTTACTGAAGCCCAGAGCCCCTGAACAGCAGTAAATCACAAAGCAGAACTAAACCCATTGATTTAATGTCACATTTGCTTGTGTCTTCAACCAAACTGTCAAAGCATCACAAGTCTGGTGTCATAACTGGTCACATGTGCAGCACCATGGCAGTTGCAGATCAAACAGAAGCAGCTTCCTTGGTTGTAAAGGATAGGAGGGTTTAATTCCACTTAAGGCTGTCAGCAGATTGGCCTCTACAAATTCGGCAATGACTAACAATAGAAAGCAACTGAGCATGTGCAGAGCAGGGTGTATTACTGGATTTTAACCACCTCACCCTCGGAAGGATTTCCCATGTTAGCACTTTTTGCGATTCAGCACTGCGTCGCTTTAACTGACAATTGCGCGGTCGTGTGACGTTGTACCCAAACAAAATTTGCTTTCTTTTTTTTCCCACAAATAGAGCTTTCTTTTGGGGGTATTTGATCACCTCTGCGTCATTTCTGATCACCGCTATAAACAAAAAAGAGCGACAATTTTGCAAAAAAAAAACAATATTTCTTACTTTTTGCTAAAATACAAATCCAAAAAAAATATTAAAAAAACAAATGTATTCATCAGTTTTGGCCGATTTATATTCTTCCTCATATTTTTGGTAAAAAAAATTGCAATCTGCATTTATTGATTGGTTTGCACAAAAGTTGCCGCGTTTACAAACCATGAGAATTAATTTCTGGCATTTTAACATTTATTTTTTTTTACTGGTAATGGCGGTGATCTGCATTTTTTATCGGGACTTTGGTATTGGGGCAGACATTTTTGACACTTTTTTTGGGACCAATGACATTTATACAGCGATCAGAAATTTAAATATCCACTGATTACTGTATAAATGTGATTGGCAGTAAAGGGGTTAACCTGCAGGGGGAGATCTGTGTTTCCTAGGCGTGTTCTAACTGTGAGGGGGCCGGGCTACAATGGGCATAAGAGATCTAACTAATCCCAGTGCCAGGGATCAGTAGATCTCTTACATGCCCACTGACAGAGTGGGGAACCGCCGTGTTTACATGGGCAGTTCCCCGTTCTTTCTCTCTGCTAGGTCATCGCGGCTCGCCGGCGGACATCAGGTCCGCCCGAGCCGCCGGCACACTCCTGCAGAGAGAGAACGCGCGAGCCGCCGCTTATATACAGCGATTCGCAGGACGCTGCCACAGTTCAACAGTAAATATACAGCGCGCGGTCGGGAACCGGTTAAACTGTATAGACACTTATTCGTCATGTTTTACATAGCTATACCTGCATATAGCACTCTGAAGTCATCTAGCAAGACTCAATTTTCCACTTTAAGTGATTATTCCCCTTTCTCCATTGAAAAGAGAACAGCCTTTTCAGCACAAATGCAACACAATAAAATCTTGGCCAAGCTAAAACGAAGCATCAGTTTTGGCAGTGTATGGATTTAACCAATGCTGTCTTATAGAAAGTCATCATCAGTCATGTATGGCCTGCCCAAATATGATTATAACCTAAAGAAAGGTAACTTAGATGATAGTTAAAAAAAAATTTGTATTAGCTGCAACAGATGCATGTTTAGCTACTTCCACAATGAAATCATTGCAGCTGGTGTGATTGATATAAGTTCTCATACACACAGGCTTTTTTACAGCCTTGTTTTTTTAACTGTTTTTAAAGCTTAAAAATGCCTCTCCATGTTATTCAATGGCCTCATACACACACACTGCTACTTTTGAGCTGTAAGTGGCATAGGTGTTTTTAAGCTGTAAAAAAAATCCCTTGACCAGCGCGCTCTGAGGCTGCAGCGCTAGAGCTGTTTTGACTCTGATGCCGGCAAACGTGGCTTAATGTTGTATACACAGCGTTGAGCCTTGTCAGTGCGTTTCTCTGCATCTTTTCAAAATCAATGGTTCCCCCCCAAGGTTCCGGTATCTCTTGGAGCGGGAACCCTTTGCATTTTTTTTTTCATTTTTGCAGAGGTTCCCCTTCAAGATCCTCAGCACACAAGCCGCACCGCTAGTCGGATCACCATGATGCGACTTCTGGTGCGACTTCTATTCAAATCAATGGGCTCCCATAGGGAACTATTTATTTTGACTATAGGCAGAGAAACACCTGATGAGGCTTAATGCTGTGTATACAATGTTAAGCTGCGTTTTTGAGCGCTTTGCCGGCATCAGCGTCAAACCAGTTCTAGCGCTGAAGCTTCCGAGCACGCTGGTCCTGGGTTTTTTTTACAGCTTAAAAACGCCTATGACACTTACAACTCAAAAACGTCAGTGTGTGTATGAGGCCATTGAATAACATGGAGAGGCGTTTTTAAGCTGTAAAAACAGCTCAAAAACGCGGCTGTAAAAAAGTCCCTGTGTACGAGGCCTTAGTGTCACTGGTCCCTAAGAAAGTGTCACTTCGTGTCAGATTTGTAAGCCGCAATATCGCAGTCCCGCTAAAAATCGCTGATCGCCTCCATTACTAGTTAAAATAAAAATAAATAAAAATTGCAGAAATATATCCCATAGTTTGTAGACGCTATAATTTCCATGATCCGACTTCTGGTGCGACTTCTATTCAAATCCATGAACTCCCATAGGGAACCAATGATTTTGAATAGAGGCACCGATATGCCGCTGAAAGCTAGCACTGAAAAACGAGCATTGACACCAATTCAAAACGCTGATAAAATTGCGTTTTTAATGCCGCTTTTTTCCTGGTGTCGGTACTGACTTTACAGCTTGTTTTTTTGGATGCCCGTGTGCACGTAGCCTAAGAGTCATAGACGTCTACTGAAATTTAAGACTTGTCCAGTGCGAATTCCAGCTTCGATGCCTGTGAGAAGGATGTCCAATCTCTCAGCGCATCGGCTGACAGGGACGGGGGGGGGGTGCAGTGAGGAGGGGAAAAGATCCCCATTCAGTGTGGATTACATCTCCGAATTAGATGCGTTCCCATTGAACAAAATGGGGCAGGAATTCGCACCGCATTGCACAGAAACGTTTTCTGTGCAATGCGGAGTGTGAATGCATCGCACAGATGTGAACTGGACACATTGAAAACAATATGTTTTCAAGTTTCCTGCAAATTGGATGCGGTGTAAGTAGCATGTGTGAACCCAGCCTCAAAGCGCAACTAAACCCTCCTATCCTTTTCAGCCAAGGAAGCTGCCATCTTTGGCCTCTGTTTGATCTTCAACTGCCATGATGCTGCGCATGTAATCAGTTATGGCACCGGCCATTTGATGGTTTGACAGCTTGGTGGAAAGCACAACCAATGCAACAGTTACTTTCCTGGCATGTGCCTGGAATGCAGCTGTTCTTAGAAACTGTTAAATTGATGGATTTAGTTCCACTTTAGGGCTCGTGCACACCAATAGGTGCATGAAAACTGATGGGAACTAATGGGAAAACCACACAGATTTCACTTGCAGAGACATCAGTTTACTTGTTTCCATGCATGTTGACATCAGTTTTTATGCGTGTCAGTTATGTGTCTTATTCACACCAATGTTAATGTCATGTCAGTTTTTTTCCCATGCAGAAAACTGCATACATGTTGCAGATTCCTAAACAGAAAAAATCTGTGTGGTGTGCTGTGAACAGGACACATAGAGAACCATTGTTTTTTTTGAGCCCTTGCAGAAAGTGTGCAGAAAAACTGACGTCTCTGCACTATGGTGTGAAAGAGGCCTTAAAGGAGAGCTAAACCCATCAATTTAAAGTGCTACTAAACCCAGGATCCTGCATTCACTATGTCTGGCCTCCTACAGTACACAGAACATGGAAATGCAATTATTTTAATGCTAAATACCTTTTCTCATCAGCAGTATATAGCAGTTTTGTGAATTCTATCAGTGTCTGGTTAACCACTTAAGGACCGAGCCTCTTTTTGAGATACGGTGCTTACCAGTTAAAATCATTTTTTTTGCTATAAAATTACTTAGAACCCCCAAACATTTATTAGAGAATAAAAAGGCGGTCATTGCAATACTTTATGGTACACCATATTTGCGCAGCAGTCTTACAAGTGCAATTTTTTTGGAAATAAAAAATAAGACAACAGTAAAGTTAGCCCAATTTTTTTTCTATGTTGTGAAAGATAATGTCATGCCAAGTAAATTGATACCCAACATGTCAAGCTTCAAAATTGTGCCCACTCGTGGAATGGCGACAAACTTTGGCACTTAAAAATCTCCATTGTCGATGTTTAAAAATTTCTTACCAGTTTTGAGTTACAGAGGAGGTCTAGTTCTAGAATTATTGTTCTTGCTCTAGCGATTGCAGCGATACCTCACATGTGTGGTTTGAACACCGTTTTCATATGCGGGCACAACTTCCGTATGCGCTAGCTTCTGCGTGCGAGCTCGGTGGGATGGGGCGCTTTAAATTTTTTTTCTTTATTTCTTTTATTTTTTATTTATTCAAAAAGACCTTAGATCTCATATTTACACTAAAATGCAAAAAAGAAATGAAATGTCATTTGAAAAAAAAAAAATTCTCCTTTAAGACTTTTGACTTCACTTCCACCCTTCAATGCTATGGAGCCGAGTGGACGCCATCTTCCTCTCACTTGGCATCCAAGCTTGGGGAAAGAGGACCCGATCATCTCCAACGCTACCGGTGGGTCCGGTAAGCGGCGGAGATGATGGGAAAGTGGCGGGAGAGGGGGCACCTCTCCCACCCCGATAAAAGTGATCTCTCAGCGGATCCGTAGTACCGCAAAGTACCGCCATATAATGATGACGGGTGGTCCGGAAGTGGTTAAAGCTTGTAGTAGGAGTTTTCATTCTCCCCTGACTATCCTCTAAGGACCCCTGACCCCCTGTCTAGATAGTGCTGATTGGCCCTGTGCTGATCACATGCACCCTCCCAAGAAGAAGCAATACACATCAAACTGAGCATGTGCACAGTGACTCCAAAGGCTCTGTCTTATCAGGAGATGGATTGGGGACAGTGGAAGAAGGGGAGGATCAGAGAAGACAGGAGCAAACAGCCTGTTTACACAATGCAGAAGATTAACCCCTTAGGTTCCACATTGAGTATAACAAGCATGCTTTACTGCATACAGAGACTGATTTACTGTTGTGGGTTTAGTAACACTTTAATGGTTTCCCAAAACAATTACATTCAAGGCATGCTGTGAGATATACCTGTCACAGCTGCTCCTGTTCTCAATTAAACTGTCAAGCTAAGATGGCAGCTTCCCTGGCTGCATAAAATAGCAGGGTTTGGTTCAGCTTTGCTATTATGTGCATATAGGTGTAATGCAAGGAGAGCTTGGTATAAAAGGTCCTGTAGCTTGGAATTTGTATATTAAATATGTTTATTGAAAGAAAATGCAGCCAGCACACTCCAGGGAAGGATCCTCCCTTCCTCAGGGCTTTTTGTATGGTCTGCACCATAAAATGCTTTTAATTGTTGAATTGCCTGCTTTAAGGCTGGGAACTGAGCATATCCACATGGAGGTGAAATGATTCGCTATTAACTGATCATTTTTACCCATGTGGATATGCTGATACATCAACTTCCAGCCTCAATGCAAACAATTAAATTAATATCATCTAGTACTAAGTTCAAACCATACAATAAGCCCTGAAATCGGGAGACACTCTTCCCCAAAATGTGTTGGATGCGTTTTATTCAGTAAACTATTTATTAATCAATTCCAAATTATTGGGCCGTTTACACGAGGCTCTCCTCACTTTACACCTATAAGCAAATTATCTGTTGAGCGGTCTGTTCACGGTGATTGCAGAGGCAGCAGCTAAAGACCACAATGAGGTCATTTCTCATCGTGATTATATCTCCACAGGGGAGGAGTGACCTTTGGATCTACATTATTTATACCCTAACTAACTTTGGTCCAATTCTGCCAAACACACCGACCAGAAAACTTTGGGCTCGTCATGTTTGATATCCGATTACACTAATGCAGACAAACTGTAGCCTGGGGAGTATCTGTGGAATATATGAAGTTTCCTGACTTGGTGACCTTTCATCTCTAAGACCACAAACATGTGGTCCTAGAGATGAAATGCCATCTCGCCCGCGCATTGTGATTTGTATACAGTTACAGCTGCCAAACAGATTTCAGAGCTGAGCCCACACATCTCTTTATATATGCCGAGTGTTCTGCTGCAAACCTCCAGTGACGGTTTTATGAAACCACCAGGTTCATTGCATTATAAAAACATTACATGCAGAAATACCACTGGGCTTCAACGTGACCATTTTTCTCCATTTGTTATCATGGTGTAACCTAATTCATGGCATGGCAATTCTAATTATTAATTCCAATTATTTCCAGCAAAAATGGAAACTTTAGTGCTCATTAAAAGGGAGCTACATATGAATTAATGATATCATGCAGAGAAAAAAATTAAAGAATCAAATGTCGGTTCCCTCAGAGGGGGTATGGCTGTCTTGGCAGTCTCTAAACAGATTCTTGCAATATGTTTGAAGCAGGTGTCTGACTTTGCTTTATCTTTGTCTCCAAATGTCCCACTTTGGTATAATCCTAATATAGGAAAATTTTATAAATTGAATAAGGGGTCGTGCTGGGCACAGTATGGGGTGAAATATGCTCATCATCTATATGAGGCCGGAAAGTTTAAACCATTTTCTCAACTGCAGGCAGAATGGGGTATACCTAGTTCTTGGCATTTTCAGTATGCGCAACTTAAACATGCTGCGCTGGCTCAGTATGGTGCTGGTAATGTGTCTTTTCTTAACACCAAGGTAGAAGCTCTTTTGCTGCAGCTGGAACATACTAAGCAGGCCTGCCACTGTTCATCCATGGTTGCAGCTCCATTTGACCGACCGATTTGCCTACCCCGTGGTTGACTGACCTATGTGGTCGGCCACCCTGCTGATCGGTCGGTGTGTTTCCACTCTTTTCTTTTTATACAATAGCAGCGGTTGACCCATAATTTTGTGGCTCCTGTATACATTCTATTTCTGTTCACATGCATCAGTTTTGCCATTATCATTGTATTTTTCACTGCTTGTTTGGCTATACAATGTTTTTTTATTGTGACCTATGGGGGTTCACCAGTGGAGGCATAAGTGTGGGCTTTTTAGTGGGTGTTCCTTTCTCCGCCAAGGGGGAGGGGGTGTATTACGACCCCCCCCGCTTTGGGGAGCTTTTTAGCTTCACACATGACAACGTTGTCAACGGTGGTGGTTCCCTGATCAGTGTTCTTTTATTTTATGCTTTATCTTGTGTGTCTATTGTGACTGTAGCATATATTTCAATAAAACTTTTTTACCTCTACTTGAATTTTGCCTGTTTATGAATTTCCCACATCTAAAAAATTCCAGTGGCTTTTCATATGGTGACTTTTGTGGACAAGTTCCACATGACACCTCATGACAAAAGAACTCTCTTGAGGACCTTGAGAAAAAGAATTGTTGCTCTACATAAAGATGGGCTACACTATAAGAATATTGCCAAGACCCTGAAACTTAGCTGCAGCACAGTGGCCAAGACCATACAGCGGTTTAACAGGACAGGTTCCACCCAGAACAGGCCTCACCATGGTCGACCAAGGAAGTTGAGTGCACTTGCTCAGCTTCATATCCAGAGGTTGTCTTTGGGGAATAGACGTATGAGTGCTGCCAGCATTGCTGCGGAGGTTGAAGTGGTGGGGGGTCAGCCTGTCAGTGTTCAGACCATATGCCGCACACTGCATCAAATTGGTCTGCATGGCTGTCGTCTCAGAAGGAAGCCTCTTTCTAAAGATGATGCACAAGAAAGCCCACAAACAGTTTGCTAAAGACAAGCAGGCTAAGGACATTTACTGGAACCATGTCCTGTGGTCTGATGAGACCAAGATAAACGTATTTGTTTCAGATGGTGTCAAGCGTGTGTGGCGGCAACCAGGTTAGGAGTACAAAGACAAGTGCGTCTTGCCTACAGTCAAGCATGGTGGTGGGAGTGTCATGGTCTGGGGCTGCATGAGTGCTGCCGGCACTGGGCAGCTACAGTTCATTGAGGGAGCCATGAATGCCAACATGTACTGTGACATGCTGAAGCAGAGCATGATCTCCACCCTTCGGAGACTGGACCGCAGGGCAGCATTCCAACATGATAATGACCCAAACAAACCAAGATGACCACTGCCTTGCTAAAGAAGCTGAGGGTAAAGGTAATGGACTGGCCAAGCATGTCTCCAGACCTAAACCCTATTGAGCATCTGTGGGGCATCCTCAAATGGAAGGTGGATGAGCGTAAGGTCTCTGACATCCACCATCTCCGTGATGATGTCATGGAGGAGTGGAAGAGGACTCCAGTGGCAACCTGTGAAAGTCTGGTGAACTCCATGCCCAAGAGGGTTAAGGCAGTGCTGGAAAATAATGGTGACCACACAAAATATTGACACTTTGGGCCCAATTTGGACATTTTCACTCAGGGATGTACTCACTTTTGTTGCCAGCTGTACAAGCTGTACAGCTACAAGCTGTGCACTCACTACTTTACATTGTAGCAACGTGCCATTTCTTCAGTGTTGTCACATGAAAATATAGAATAAAATATTTACAAAAATGTGAGGGGTGTACTCACTTTTGTGAGATACTGTATGTAGGCACTGTTATTTCCTTAAGGGACAAACTGATACAGATACATTACTTACATCAAATGTATTATACACCACAGTGTCTTTTTAGAATGGGTAAGCAAGATACAGACATGTGCCATAAATGTCAAATCAGCAGGGGATCTTTTCTGCATATGGTTTGGGAGTGTCCTAAAGTTAGGCCTTTGTGGTCAAAAGTTACAGTACGGAATTTATAGCTGACATGTTTCATTTACCAAACATATGTAGCCCTCTGGTTTGCCTTTTAGGGGTTCTTGAAGATTTTTTGAGGCTCCTGTTCTTTTATGTAAGAAAATGAATAGTGTTAAACTGGATACATACTAATACTCTTCAACTGGCAGCCTGAAAAAAAAATGGTTAATTCTGATATCACACTCGTTGAGGTGACATATGAGGCTAGAGGGTGCCCCCAAAAAATTGGAAAAATATGGTACAGGTGGGTGGATTCTTTTGAAACAGTGACTGATAAACCATATAAATAGTAGAGGTGGACACTAAGGTGTTAGTGGTATAGAATCAGGTGTTTGGTGGGGTGTTCTCCATGTTTCATAAGGTTATCTATTGAAAAGTGTTTTGAGACTATGAGGTGTTGTGCAACTCTGGATTTGGAAGCGGAGATGTGGGGATGGGGTTCACTCAGGTAAGGTTGTTTGTTTTGTTCATCTCACCCTATGGTATGTTTTTTGGAGTTGGTGGAGGTTGGTTTGTTTTTCTATATATAATTACTAATTATTTACTAAATTACATTACTAAATTATATATATATATATACAGTTGTGCTCATAAGTTTACATAACCTGGCAGAATTTATGATTTCTTGGCCATTTTTCAGAGAATATGAATGATAACACAAAAACATTTCTTTCACTCATGGTTAGTGTTTTGCTGAAGCCATTTATTATTAGTCAACTGTGTTTACCCTTTTTAAATCATAATGACAACAGAAACTACCCAAATGACCCTGATCAAAAGTTTACATACCCTGGTGATTTTGACCTGATAACATGCACACAAGTTGACACTGACTTTTTCTGGATTCATGGGGAAAGCAAAAGACGTGTCAATGGATCTGCAGGAAAAGGTAGTTGAACTGTATAAAACAGGAAAGGGATATAAAAAGATACCCAAGGAATGCCAGGGTATGTAAACGTATGAGCACAACTGTATATACTATATTACCAAAAGTATTGGGATTACCAAAAGTAGGGTTCAATATTGAGTTGGCCCACCCTTTGCAGCTATAACAGCTTCAACTCTTCTGGGAAGGCTATCCACAAGGTTTAGGAGTGTGTCTATGGGAATGTTTGACCATTCTTCCAGAAGCACATTTGTGAGGTTAGGCATTGATGTGGAGAGAGGGTCTGGCTTGCAGTCTCTGCTCTAATTCATCTCAAAGGTGTTCTATCAGGTTGATGTCAAGTTCTTCCACCCCAATCTCGCTCATTCATGTCTTTATGAACCTTTGTGCACTGGTCCAAATCATTTGGTGGAGGGGGGTTATGGTGTGGGGTTGTTTTTCAGGGGCCGGGCTGGGCCCCTTAGTTATAGTGAAGGGAAATCTTAAGGTGTCAGCATACCAAGACATTTTGGATAATTTCATGCTCCCAACTTTGTGGGAACAGTTTGGGGATGGCCCCTTCCTGTTCCAACATGACTGCAGACCAGTGCACAAAGCAAGGTCCAGACATTGATGAGCAAGTGGAGGAACTTGACAGGCCTGCCCTGTCCTGACCTTCACCCAATAGAACAACTTTGGGATGAATTAGAGTGCAGACTGTGAGCCAACATCAGTGCCTGATCTCACAAATGTGCTTGTGGAAGAATGATCAAACATTCCCATAGACACTCCTAAACCTGGTGGACAGCCTTCCCAGAAGAGTTGAAGCTGTTATAGCTGAAAATAGGGGGCCAACCTAATGTCGAACCCTACGGACCAAGACTCATGTGGGTGTAAAGGCAGGTGCCCCAATACTTTTGGTAATATAGTGTGTGTAGTGTGTATATATATTATATATAATATATTACTAAATTACATTACTAAATTATATTACTAAATTAAACAAATACTAAATGCTATATGTGAATACGGTGATTTGGGAGCAGTGTTCATAATGTAACCTTTTAGGAAGGTCCGTTTTGGTGGAGTACACATACCGTGTAATATGACTCTGAGTTGTGCATTGTAAGAGTTTTTTTTTCTGTTCAAAGTATATTTGTCCTGTATTTTGAAATATGTTATCTTCCGAATGTTCTATTGTATAACTATTCACATGTTTTTGGTTCGTATTTGGTTTCATGATAGTGTCTGGTATAGATACAGAATCTTTAATGTATTTATTTTTTATACTAGTAATGATCATCAGCAACTTATAGTGGGACTGTGATAGTGTGGCAGACAATCTGACACTAGCTGACGCTGGCTGGGGGTACACTGACTGACTAACCGACACTGCTGCAAACCTCCAGTGACAGTCCTATGAAACTACCAGGTTCATTACATTCTAAAAACATTACATGCAGAAATACCACTGGGCTTCAACGTGACCATTTTTCTCCATTTGCTATCACAGTGTAACCTAATTCATGGCATGGCAATTCTAATTATTAATTCCAATTATTTCCAGCAAAAATGGAAACTTTAGTGCTCATTAAAAAGGAGTTACATATGAATTAATGATATCATGCAGAGAAACTCGAATGATCCGGCTATCTTAATTTCTTAAATATTGATAGTTGGAGCGTATTCCTAGCAGAACATCATTATGTTATTATAGGATCTGCTGTGACAATTGTGAAATACTCTAAAGGAATCTATAGCAGTAAAAGCACTTAATGGATTATTCTAGTCAGGACAAATATTGCCATTACACTTACATCATAACAGATTCCGAACTCTTGGCTTCAACTTGGGACCCCAGCCAAAACTTTTTTCAAGTTTTGGATAGAATGGTAAAGTGTCAGAACTCTTGATTGGCCATTTCTGTCTTTTTCTCTACTGGAAGGTTTTCCCCTCACATCTGAAATGGGTAAATATACCCTAAAATTAGGGAAATCCAAAATTTGACATTTGTAACTGGATCCAGTGTCTTCCTTTTGGAGGTTTCCAATTATCTTCAGTTTTTTTAAAAGCTATAACATTTTAGAATTTCAGAATAAAACCCTAGCTCTTCACCTCCCTAGACATTCTCGGGTCCTCTTTAATATAATTTAGGTTATTAAAACTAGAGCGTGCAAAATCTAGTGCAGCTCTGCATAGAAGCCAATCAGATTTTTTTCTAGCAAGGCAAAGCTTAACTGAACAAGCCGAAGTTAGGAGTTGATTGGCTACCAGTGGCGGCTCCTCCATCAAAGGCGCTAGTGCGCTGCCCTCCCCCCGCTGATCCTTCTAAAATAAATATATATATATAGTGCGCTGTTATATGGCTACCCGGCTTTTTTTATGGGAGATTTGCTGTCAGCTGACAGCAATTCCCAAAGCCCATTGGTCAGCCATTAAAGTGTATAGATGTGCGCCAGGCAGGCGCACATCTATACACTGATTGGCTCTGGCCTCAGTCACTGTCTTCCAGACAGTGACTGATTGGTCAGGAGCGGGGTGAGGGGGGCGGGACTGGCAGACGTGCTGGTGCTTGGACTGCACGCACGCATGCCTGTGATCCCGCCGACCGAGGGAGAGAGAGCGGACTGACGAGTCCCTCTGAGGTAAGTACTGCTGTGCTGCTGGGCTCTGCATACCTGTCTACTGACAATACCTGTGTACTGGCAATACCTGTGTACTTGCAATACCTGTGTACTGGCTGGCTGCAATACCTGTGTACTGGCAATACCTGTGTACTGGCAATATCTATGTACTGGCTGGCGGCAATACCTGTGTACTGGCAATACCTGTGTACTGGCTGGCGGCAATAACTGTGTACTGGCAATACCTGTGTACTGACAATACCTGTGTACTGGCAATACCTGTGTACTTGCAATAACTGTGTACTGGCTGGTGGCAATACCTGTGTACTGGCAATAACTGTATACTGGCAATACCTGTGTACTGGCTGGCGACAATACCTGTGTACTGGCAATACCTGTGTACTGGCTGGCGGCAATACCTATGTACTGGCAATAACTGTGTACTGGCTGGCGGCAATACCTATGTACTTGCAATACCTGTGTACTGGCTGGCGACAATACCTGTGTACTGGCAATACCTGTGTACTGGCTGGCGGCAATACCTGTGTACTGGCAATAACTGTGTACTGGCTTGCTACAATACCCGTGTACTGACAATACCTGTGTACTGGCTGGCTGCAATAGCTGTGCACTGGCTATACCTGTGTACTGGCAATAACTGTGTACTGGCTGGTGGCAATACCTGTGTACTGGCAATAACTGTATACTGGCAATACCTGTGTACCGGCTGGCGACAATACCTGTGTACTGGCAATACTTGTGTACTGGCTGGCGGCAATACCTATGTACTGGCAATAACTGTGTACTGGCTGGCGGCAATACCTGTGTACTGGCAATACATGTGTACTGGATGGTGGCAATACCTGTGTACTGGCAATAACTGTGTACTGGCTTGCTACAATACCCGTGTACTGACAATACCTGTGTACTGGCTTGCTACAATACCCGTGTACTGACAATACCTGTGTACTGGCTGGCTGCAATACCTGTGTACTGGCTGGATGCAATACCTGTGTGCTGGCTGCAATACCTGTGTACTGGCTGACTACAATACCTGTGGACTGGCTGGCTACAATACCTGTGTACTGGCTGGTTACAATACTTGTGTACTGGCTGGCTACAATACCTGTGTACTGACTGGCTACAATACCTGTGTACTGGCTGGCTGCAATACCTGTGTACTGACTGGCTTCAATACCTGTGTACTGGCTGGCTGCAATACCTGTGTACTGACTGGCTACAATACCTGTGTACTGGCTGGCTATAATACCTGTGTACTGGCTTGCTGCAATACCTGTGTACTGACTGGCTTCAATACCTGTGTACTGGCTGGCTGCAATACCTGTGTACTGACAATACATGTGTACTGGCTGGCTACAATACTTGTGTACTGCCTGCATACTGTGTTACTGGCTGCAATATACCCCACCTGTGATGCTGAGCTGTGTACTCCTGACACAATATGTGGAATACAGGGGACGGAGTGGGTGGATTCTATAAGGGGTGGGGCTTATAAAAAGTAGCAGGGGTCAAAAAGGGAGGGCGGCCTGGTGCCCCGCCGTCCTAAAACTTCACCAGCCGCCTCTGTTGGCTACCATGAATAGCTCCACCAGATTTTACACTCTCTGGTTTTAGTAAATCAATCCCATTGTTCTGGTTCAAATACCATTCTATGCATTGACAAATCTCCATAGACCCAGGATTTCCAGATGGTATGGTCACCTGCTGACTTGGCACCTGGAAGCATAGCAAGAGCTATATTCATTTTTTAAATTGAAAACAAATTGTTTTTTTAACATGCAGAAGATGGATGTATATTATTTGCTTTGTATGAAAGTTATAACGTCTGGTATAGATATTGGAATTTTTTTATCCATTTATTTTTGTTTACTAGTAATAGTGATGATCAGTGACTTATAGTGGGATTGCGATAGTGTGGCAGACAATCTGACACTAGTTGACACTGCCTGGGGGGTACACTAACTGACACTAACATCAGCATTGATGCTAGTACTATACACTGTCACTGTACTAATGGCACTGGCTGGGAAGGGGTTAAAATCTACGGGTGATCAAGGGTTTAAATGCGTGCCTACAATATTTACTGTGTGTGTTATGCACTGCTTTTACCAAGCAATCTTGCTACAAGGAATAAAAAAACAGCAAGGTCGTCTGTCAGGGTTCAGAGCTCTGTGTTGTTAACAGCACAGAGTTCCCTTCCCTGAAAGACGGAGCCGATCAGCGGGTGCCGGCGACCAATCATTGACCCGGGACCCGCTGTTTGGCTTGTGTTGTAACAAATCACAGCACAGCCAGGGCAGCGGGTGAGCGCGTACCGCCTACCCGGAAACGCTGATCACATATCAAATACGTCATCCAGTGCAGAGAGGCTACCCTGCAGCAGTATATCTGCATGCGGCAGTCAGCAAGTGATTATAGTGGTTGTAAACCCTTACATATACCCAGTGAAGTGACTACCCTCAGATGATACACAGATATGAAAAAAGTCTTCCTATACAAGTTGTACCAGTTTATTTGCAGCACAATCCCCACAGTCCAGAGTCCAGAATTTACACTTTTCTAAGCTCCAGCAGACAGGAGGGGGATCTGATGTCACTCACTGCACAACATAGAGCAGGAAGCTGAGTGTAATCTGAGACCTGAGTGGATGCCCCCCCCCGTATTCACAGTCATAAAGGAAAACATGCACAGCTAAGGCTTTCGATCACCTGTGTGTGCTGGATTGCGGTCAGGTCCATCTCCCACGATTGCTTGCTGTCTGCATAGAATATCAGAAATGACTCATGCAAATAGCAGAGAAATGACAGAGCAGACAGAAATCACTCTTGTGCTTTGGATCAAGGTAAGTACACATTATAAAAGGACATGCTTTTTTCGCTTTCATTTCAGAGATTTACAACCACTTTAAAGTGTGCTAACATTTATTAATATTTGGAGGCATATCTATGAGGCCCCTTTCACACTGACCGGCCGATCAGATCCATCCGTAAGTTTGTCCATTCGGACTATCCATAGCTCTTCATGGAGTGGTGTATGTCAGCGGACCCCCGCCAGCATCCAATCCGATCTGTGAAAAACAGATTCGTTCCTCATTCATCCAGCGGATTGGATTGGATGACAGTTGGATGGAAATGGACAAGCAGTCCGCCCCATAGAGAAGAGCAGGCTTCTTCTCCATAGACCCAGGACCTCTCATCCGCCTGCTTAGTGGGGATGACCGATTCCTTGCCCGAGTCAGCCTGTCTGCAAGAGGCCTAAAGCAGCAGTGAATGTGACATTCACCAAACATTCATTGCAGGTGTATTTTCCTGATGAAAGTGTTTGAAATTACAGTGATTGATTCACCTGCCATGAATGCTTGGTGAATGTCACATTTACTGCTTTATAAATATGTTCCCTCAGGCTGCATTCAGCCTACAATAACGCATGACTGCTTTATAATAACAAACTGTACAACTTTATTGATAAATGATACTGTTGTTATGCATTGCGATATGTCAGGGATGTATTACTTTGGACTTGTAATTCTAAAGTTACTGATAGGTCCACTTTAGTGTGATTTATGGGGCAGCCTGCCCCCCACCATCCCTACACATCACCCCCCATGGGACTGCCGGAGCGCAGCTGCAAGGACAGCGAGGATTCTTATCTGCCTGCCTGGTTCTTTTTTGGCACAGATCAGCTCTGGCTTCACAATACCTTCTGATTGCGGAGCTCTTCTAATAACATTTACAGATGAGTGCAGTATGTAAATGTTTCTCACCTTATCATACGTCAACATATTTGAGATAAGAGAGGTTTAATGAGATATTTCATAGACCTGCAATCACGATATCAAAGATCTGTCTACTGTGAATTCTACGCACGTATTTATCTAAAGTGGCTGATGGTTCATTCGATTACACAGCAAAATAAAAATACTTGAATAGTCATTTCTGTAGAAACAAACAGATAAAAAAGTCCACTGTTCTCCATTCAGAAGATCATATGTGTAGCAGCGCTTCCTCACAGTCCTTTAGTGTGACAGCGAATATATACAATGTCCATCCGATGAAACAGAAATCCCCAGAGGAGGAAGTGATGGAAAAGTCAGAATGGGGGTGACAGGCGGTCGTCCGGTGATAAGCGTGCACCATACACCTCAAACGTCACCACGTGAATCACGCCCTATAGACCTGCACTTACCAGATCTAACATGATCATACGCATTGCAATACAACCTCCAATCCTCCTCACAGTAACGTCTCCAATCAGATAGACTCAGAGGTGGGCATGTAAGAAAGAACGCTAGACATAGCGTAATACCCTCTACGTTTATTAAAATTGCCCCCACTACATAGCACACTTACAATCACATGGAACTGAATGCTGAGAGTACGTCACATCACCCTTCCATGGAAAGACCGTTCGTCCCTCTCACAGACCGCAAGCCTTGCTTCCCGGTGATGGAACGCGCCCGTCACTTCCGGTAGCCGCTAGGTCACGCCCTTTGTATATATTCGCTGTCACACTAAAGGACTGTGAGGAAGCGCTGCTACACATATGATCTTCTGAATGAAGAACAGTGGACTTTTTTTATCTGTTTGTTTCTTTGTCTTCTATGATTTTAACAGCTGCTCAGCTTATTTAAACCAGGGGCGTTGCTAGGTCTACAAAAGATCTGGGGCTAGGTACCATAGCAGCAAAGTAGAGTCATACGCTTGAGCGGGCATACACATGTATATAATATACATGTTTGCGTGTGTGTGTGTGTGTATATAAACATTGTTACATTTCTGAGTGCGGATCCCCCTTACATCAGGGTCCCCAGAGAGCCCCCCCATTTACATCAGTGTCCCCAGAGAGCCCCTTCCTTCAATCCGGGTCCCCAAAGAATCCCTTCCTTACAACAGGGTCCCCAGAGAGGCCCTTCTTTACATCAGGGTCCCCAGGGAGCCCCTTCCTTACATCGGGGTCTCCAGAGAGCCCCTTCTTTACATGAGAGTCCCCAGAGAATCCCTTCCTTACAACAGGGTCCCCAGAGAGGCCCTTCTTTACATGAGAGTCCCCAGAGAGACCCTTCCTTACATCAGGGTCCACAGAGAGACTCTTCCTTACATCAGGGCCCACAGAGAGCCCCACCTTACATCAGGGTCCCCAGAGAACACCCCTATACATCAGGGTCCCCAGAGAACCTCCCCATATATCAGGGTCCCCAGAGTTCCTCCCCATACATCAGGGTACCCAGAGAGCCTCCCCATACATCAGGTGGAGGCGAGGGACGAGCCGGAGCCCGTGCTACCACAGCTCAGTCTGCCCCTGCCTCCTGCATTCCGGACCGAGACATACCTGCAAATTGCAGAACTGCACCCACCTGGTAAGAGACTCGGGGCTATAGGCCCCAGACTCGGGGCTGTAGCCCCAATAGCCACCCCCTAGCAACGCCCCTGATTTAAACATTTGTGTCCATTAGCGCTGAGTCTAAAAGTTTTGTCTAGATTACTCAATAGTATACATTATTTTTGTAAATGTAAAAGGTGCGTCTTAGGAACTAATGAAAATTAAGTAAGGTACTTAAAATATCAAAGTAAATTAATTAACATTTATTTATTTGTTGAAAATGATAATTTTATGTTAAAATGAACAGCCAACAGAATCATTTTTCTCAGTGTAGCGGGCATGATTGCACACCACTGGCGGCTCACTCCTGCTGTGATTATGCACAGCAGGAGCCGATCAGCGGGTACAACATCTGCTGATCATTCATCATTACAGAGGCAGAACGGCAGTCTGTCTATGTAAACAAGGCAGATTGCTGTTATGTCAGTAGGGAAGGCGTGGATCCTTTGTTCCTGCAAAGCAGAGGCAAGGATCCATGTCTTCCCTTAGTAAAAGCACCTCCCACACATTACACAAACACTGACTAGGCACACAGTTAACCATTTGATTCCCTCCAATGTTAACCCCTTCCTAGCCAGTGTCATTAGTGCAGTGACAGTGCATATTTTTAGCACCGATCCCTGTATTGGTGTCACTGGTTCCCAGACAAGTGTCAGTTAGTGTCAGAATGTCTGCCACAATATCGCAGTCCCGCTATAAGTTGCTGATCGCTGCCATTACTAGTAAAAATAAATGAATAAATAAAAACTCCATAAAAATATCCCATAGATGTAGACGCTATAACTTTTGTGCAAACCAATCAATATACACTTATTGCTATTTTTTATACCAAAAATATGTAGCAGCATAGATATTGGCTTAAATTGATGAAGAAATTTAATTATCTACATTTTTATTGGATGTTTTATAGCAGAAAGTAAAAAAATATTGTTTCTTTTCAAAACTGTCTGTCTTTTGCTGTTTATAGCGCAAAAAATAAAAACCGCAGAGGTGATCAAATACCACCAAAAGAAAGCTCTATTTGTGGGGAAAAAAGGACATCAATTTTATTTGGGTACAACGTCGCACGACCGCGCATTGTCACTGCTCTATCACAAAAATTGCCTGGTTATAAAGGGGAGTAAATCTTCCCGAGCTGAAGTTGTTAATGTAAACAATCTAGTGTCAGTGTTTTATAACCGGCCTCTATGCATAGATTGGCATTCTAAACGTAGATGGGGACAGTCATAGTCGTACATTACATATGCAGGAAGCAGAACCTATGAATCAGCCTTCTCCTATTAAGCCTATGATTCTGTTCCCACAATGTAAGCCAGTGAATCAGACAAAGCATTGAAAACAATGCACTCCCTGTGTGGCTGACATCTCAGGAATTCTTATTAGTAGAGGTATTGAGGTGGATAAACTTTCCTGCCTCATGCGGCTAATCTACAAATCTCAATGGTTTCTATAATAAAACATATTTTGATGAACAAGCATGTGAAAATTTGAAGGTCATATAAAAAATATTTTTATTAAAGAGTAACAATATAATGTGTCTAATAAAAATCCACTATTCTCACCTTTTGCGAGTTAAACTCTTAGATAGAAAAGATGAATTCATGCAGGTATATATATGCTCATGAGCAGATCATTAAATTGTATGAAACCATTTTTAGTTTTGGATACAGTGGCAAAGGGTTAGAACCTATGTCAAGCTTTGTTTTCACTGCAGGGGAGATTCGCCATCCCTGTTTGTCCTAGTGACCGTTGTAACTGATACAGAAAGTGAGATTAAATCTAACATTTTACAGCTGTCACCAGAGCAAAGGGTTAAGGTGATACACAGAGATCAAACAAATCCTCCTACATACGTTGTACCTGTGTATATGCAGCCCTCTCCTCTATATTCGTTTGAAGTGCAGAATTTATAAAGCTTTTCTGAGCTGTCACAAAAAAGGGGGTAGAGAGCTGAAGTCACACACTACAGAGTTCAGTGAGGAGAGGTCTGAGAGCTGATTGGAGGGAAGAGACAAACCTCCTCCACACAGTACACAGGAACAGAGCTGAGGCTACCAATTAGCTGGAGCTCCCTCCCTTGTCACCATTTTTCTCTTGGTGTCAGGAAAACTTGTCAGAAGCGATTCATGCTGATAGCAGAAGAAACGAAGCAGAAGAGAGAAATGACATTTAGAGCTACAAATGGAGACAAGTACACATAGAGGGATATGCTTTGTTCATATTTCATGGCTGAGTTTTACAACCACTTTGAGTGCATTTTTTAAAAGCAACCAATGTAAGTATCTAAATTTGGTTTGGTATCAGCCCTATGCAGTCCTTGAAGAGCAGACCCCAGACTGGGAGAGAGTGAAGAAGCAGCAAGGAACCAGTCAGATGTACTGCACTGGTCATTTGCTAACATGCTGGCAGGAGGAGAGATCACAGAGAGATGAGCTTAGGAGTCTGCTACTTTTCCTTCACTGTTCAGTCACAGGTTTGTTGTATGGACATGACCTGGTTGTGTTACTTAAATTCAATACACAAGATATCTCCCATGGAACTATGCTGCAGAAATAGAAATCACACAATGTAAACATTTTTGAATAAAAAGTTTTTTTATTAATTAGACAACAAGATAAAAGACCACTTTTGTGCCATAGGTCCATAATGAGCCACACTCTGAACCATGCAAAAACATTGAGCCCTTGAATTCATACAAACAGATTAAAATTAAATTGCATGTCCACCACCGTTGTCCCAACGCGTTTCAACTTTTACACAAAAGTCTTCCTCAGGGGATAGAGGGTGGAAACAATCCTATCTATGCAATAAAAGAACAACACGTGAAAGACATTTTTACATTATTTCATCATAATATGACCACATAGTATATATGGTCTTAAACATTAAAAGCTTACAGCAATGGTCAGCGTGGTCCATTTATGTTGACCAAAAGAGGGAAAGTGATAGAAGCAGCACAGCCCAACCGCGACCCAGGATGAGCTCCTGGTCCCACAGAGGATCAAATGGTGGCCAGGAAGAGGGGGATCCCAGAAGAAGAGGATCAGGGCTGCTCTGTGCAAAACCATTGCAGAGCATATAAGTATGACATGCTTGTTATTTTAGGAAAAAAACAAAAAACCTATACAATCACTTTAAAAAAATAAAAGTAAATAAATAAATAAATAATGGCATTCAAGAGGTGGCAGTAGTGCCTTTTTTTGCCTGCCAGCTGCTGCTACACCACCCTCTGAAAAGTAATCCACTTACTGCAAATGTGAAAGAAGCCTTATACTTTCTTATAGTTATCATTGCAATTTGTTATGTTAACAGAGAGATTGATAATCACATAATCTGGCTTGAAGGAACGCGTCTGATTCTCCTATTATTTATAGACAGCGCCCCTGTTTATTTTCCTGTTAAGTGTTCTTCAGGTTATGCCCAGTGATGATGTCATGTTTGTTTGCTTACTTGGGGATAAATAATGACAAGGCAGTCAGAGGATGTCATCATTTATACGGCTCTTCTCACAAATCAAGTGGCCGCTGGAAAAGAATCACTTAAACTGCTTCAAGTTTTGAGATAAATCTTTAAACTCTCTTCTCATACAAAGAATAAGTAGCATAAAAAAGACAAATTGCTATTTGTGATTCAGCCAATGATAGTCGCCTCTGTCCAACACTGGATTGGTGTCATTGCCAAGAAATGTGGTCCTCCTGTATTCAGTTCTGAGAATAAAGTTTGTGTTGCTCATGGAAGTTATTGTAAAGTTTATAGGGTTGCATCGTGTTTAGTGAAAATAACATGGCTTGTGCAGCCACCTTTCCCCTATGGCTAGTATCAGTGGCGGCTGGTGCTCTATGTTTTGGGGGGCAGCAAACTAAGCATCCTGCCGCCAACCAACCCCTCCTGTGGGTTGGCCCCACAATTACACCCCCACCCCCTCTCCCGGTCAGTCGGTTGGCCCCACACTTACCCCATCATGGCGGCTTCAGCTCCTTTGTGCTTATCCTCCTTGCTCTGCATCTCGGGCTTCACAGTGGCTTCCTCCTTGGCAGCTTCCCTCCTCCTTCCCTCGGCACGACGGCCAATACGATTGCTTCTCCTCTTGGTCAATTGGACCCGCTTCCTGATTGGCTGGGAAGAGAATCAGGAAGACAATACTGAAAATAAATTTGCTATTGTCCCACAACTGGGTGTGATCAGGGTGCAGTGTTCTGCGCCCCGAGCCCACCTTTTTTTAAAGCCAATTAGTGACTCAAATCATGTGCTTCCAAAAATAAAATTGTAATCCATGTGCCTGGCGCCCTGCATGTAGATTAGGGGTCGGGAGCATGGATTGGGGGGCGGCGCCCCTGTGTCCCTTACTGATGGTCTGCCACTGGCTAGTACTTCACTTATGGTACAGGTACTTCCATGTCCCAGAACTTACAGTGATTTTAAACCTTTATTTTATTTTTTTTAATAGCAAACATGTTATACTTACCTACTCTGTTCAATGGTATTGCGCAGGACAGCCCCAATCCTTCTCTTCTGGAGTCCCCCACCGGTGCTCCTGGCTCCACCTGCCTTCTGTCTACTCCCCCCTGTCAGTGAGCCACTTGCTTGGGTGTGTACTCATGCAGGTCCACTCCTGAGCCCATAGACATAGACAAAGGGGCTTTGCCCCACTCCCAGCTCCCTCGTCACAGGATTTGATTGACAGCAGCAGGAGCCATTGCCACCTACCTGTACCAGTGTTCTCCGGCATGTAAACTGAGCTGCACATGTGCAGCTCAGCTTACATCACTGGCACAGTCTCTGTGTGCTGGGAGTGTGAGACTGACTTATATGCATGTGTAGCAAAGATATCATCCCACGCAAGCACCGGCACCAAGAAGAAGATGCAGATGCTGACGAGGGACAGGGACCGTTGATGGAAATGTACGTTTAACCAATTTAACCACTTGCTGACCACCCTATAGCAATTTTACTGCTGTATGGCAGCAGCTGTGCTCAGGATCATGTATAGTTGTGCTCATAAGTTTACATACCCTGGCAGAATTTATGATTTCTTGGCCATTTTTCAGGGAATATGAATGAGAACACAAAAACATTTCTTTCACTCATGGTTAGTGTTTGGCTGAAGCCATTTATTATCAATCAACTGTGTTTACTCTTTTTAAATCATAATGACAACAGAAACTACCCAAATGACCCTGATCAAAAGTTTACATACCCCAGTTCTTAATACCGTGTATTGCCCCCTTTAACATCAATGACAGCTTGAAATCTTTTGTGGTATTTGTGGATGAGGCTCTGTATCTTCTCAGATGGTGAGAAGATGGTCAGAAGCTGCCCATTTCTCTTGGCAAAAAGCCTCCAGTTCCTGGAAATTCTTAGGCTGTCTTGCATGAATTGCATGTTTGAGATCTCCCTAGAGTGGCTCAATGATATTGAGGTCAGGAGACTGAGATGGCCACTCCAGAACCTTCACTTTATTCTGCTGTAGCCAATGACAGGTCAACTTGGCCTTGTGTTTTGGATCATTGTCATGTTGGAATGACCAAGTACGTCCCATGCACAGCTTCCTGGCTGATGAATGCAAATGTTCCTCTAGTATTTTTTGATAACATACAGCATCCATCTTGCCATTCATTTTGATCAAATTTCCTGTGCCTTTGTAGTTCAAACATCCCCAAAACATCAGCGATCCACCTCCGTGTTTCACAATAGGAATGGTGTACCTTTCATCATAGGCATTGTTGACTCCTCTCCAAATGTAGCATTTATGGTTGTGGCCAAAAAGCTACATTTTGGTCTCATCACTCCAAATAACTTTGTGCCAGAAGGTTTGTGGCTTGTCTCTGTGCTGTTTGGCGTGTTGTAAGCAGGATACTTTGTTGCATTTGCATAGTAATGGCTTTCTTCTGGTGACTCAACCATGCAACCCATCTTTCTTCAAGTGCCTCCTTATTGTGCATCTTGAAACAGCCACACCACATGTTTTCAGGGAGTCCTGGATTTCACCTGAAGCTATTTGTGGGTTTTTCTTTGCATCCCAAACTATTTTTCTGGCAGTTGTGGCTGAAATTTTACTTGGTCTACCTGACCGTGGTTTGGTTTCAACAGAACCCCTCATTTTCCACTTCTTTATTAGAGTTTGAACACTGCTGATTGGCATTCTCAATTCCTTGGATATATTTTTATATCCCTTTCCTGTTTTATACAGTTCAACTACCTTTTCCCGCAGATCCTTCGACGATACTTTTGCTTTCCCCATGACTCAGAATCCAGAAACATCAGTGCAGCATTGGATGACAGATGCAGGTCTGTCAGGAGTCCAGAAACTCATTGAGTTTTTATATATACACACACTAATTACAAGCAAACATCACAGGTGAGGATGGTTACCTTTAATAGCCATTCAAACCCCTTTGTGTCAAATTATGTGCATGTTATCATGCCAAAATCACCAGGGTATGTAAACTTTTGATCAGGGTCATTTGGGTAGTTTCTGTTGTCATTGTGATTTAAAAAGAGTAAACACAGTAGATTGATAATAAATGGCTTAGCCAAACACTAACCATGAGTGAAAGAAAAGTTTTTGTGTTATCATTCATATTCTCTGAAAAATGGCCAAGAAATCATAAATTCTGCCAGGGTATGTAAACTTATGAGCACAACTGTAGAGATATATATATATATATATATATATATATATATATATATATATACATGAACCTGCACTTCCACCAGCAGGGGGATTATTCGCAGCAGAAGCCGATCTGCGGGTGTCCGGGCACTTGAGGTCCACTGGCACCAGCCAATCGTCAGGCATAGACTCAGGACAGAGCTATGTAAACAAGGCAGAGTTCTGTTCTGACAGGGGGGTTGGATTCTGTGTTCGTGCAAAGCAGGAATTCAAATCCATCTCTTCCCCTAGTAAAAACAGCACACATAGTAAACACAAACACGTCCCAGAGTACCTGAATGGTGGAACTAATGAATAGAGCGAGACAGCTTGGAGCTGCACGTGCAGAACGCTTGGTTTTTACTGCTAATATGTGAGTGCATCTTACTTTACTCTGTATGTGTTTTTTACCGTATTGACCAGGGGCGGACTGACAACCCATGGGGCCCCCGGGCAATAGGAGATGCTGGGGCCCCCTGTCCCCGCCCATATGTTCCTGTCCACACTCAAGCCACACCCACACAAAGCCCCACCTACATATTGCACTGCCCTCACTACATGGGTTTGTCACAGAATTTCTTTACACTTTGTTCAAAATAAATATTTATTATAGAATATAAAGAAAAATAAACTTGCATTAAGGAAAGTGCAACAATGATACATTTCCAAAATTAAGGATTTCATAAATTAACACGACAGGTGCAACAAATGTTTTCTTAGCTGAATAGTTGGATAAAAAATATATAAAAACTAAAAAAATAAAAGCTCTGTCCAGCATGTTACATAATTATGGCCCTAAAATTGCTCTCACTCCAGTGTTCCCGATGATACCATACATGTGTGGCGCCATTACTGTTTATATACATGTGCTTGTCCTACATAAAGGAACATTCTTCTCACTAATCACCAATGTAAGGAACATTCTTCCCACTGATCACCAACGTAAGGAACATTCTTCCCACTGATCACCAATGTAAGGAACATTCTTCCCACTAATCACCAATGTAAGGAACATTCTTCCCACTGATCACCAACGTAAGGAACATTCTTCCCACTGATACCCAATGTAAGGAACATTCTTCCCACTGATCACCAATGTAAGGAACATTCTTCCCACTGATCACCAACGTAAGGAACATTCTTCCCACTGATCACCAATGTAAGGAACATTCTTCCCACTGATCACCAACGTAAGGAGCGTTCTTCTCACTGACCACCAACGTAAGGAACGTTCTTCTCACTGACCACCAATGTAAGGAGCGTTCTTCCCACTGACTACCAATGTAAGGAGCATTCTTCTCACTGACCACCAATGTAAGTAGCATTCTTCTCAATGACCACCAATGTAAGGAGCATTCTTCTCACTGACCACCAATGTAAGGAGCATTCTTCTCATTGACCACCAATGTAAGGAGCATTCGTCTCACTGACCACCAATGTAAGGAACATTCTTCCCACTGACCACCAATGTAAGGGGCATTCTTCTCACTGACCACCAATGTAAGGAACATTCTTCCCACTGACCTCCAATGTAAGGAGCATTCTTCTCACTGACCACCAATGTAAGGGGCATTCTTCTCACTGACCACCAATGTAAGGAACATTCTTCCCACTGACCCCCAATGTAAGGATCATTCTTCTCACTGACCACCAATGTAAGGAGCATTCTTCTCACTGACCACCAATGTAAGGAGCATTCTTCCTGCTGATCACCAATCTTAGGAGCATTCTTCTCACTGACCACTAGAGCTGTGCATCTTTACCAATCTCATGATTCAACTACAATTATCATGTTAACTATTCGATTTGGCGATGCGTCACAATTACTGCCCATGGTTTTCATCAAAAACCCATCAGTGCAGCCTCATCAGTGCTCATCAAACACAGCTTATCAGTGCCCGTCAAATTCAGCCTCATCAGTGCCCATCAATGCAGCTTATCAGTGCCCTTCAATGCAGCCTTATCATTGCCCATCAAATGCCACTTATCAGTTCCCATCCAATATCAGCCTTATCATTGCCCATCAAACGAAGCTGCTCAGTACCCATCAAATGCAGTCTTATCAGTGCCTGGATCACACAGAGCGTCTATTTCTTGCTGTGTCACAGAGTGTGGATTTTAATTGCCCGGCGGCCACTTTAACTAAGTCTCACCTCATAGACTGGCTCCTATGATACACGTCACACTGATTCAATTTCCTATTATTGGATCAGTGTGCTGCCTATCACAGGAGCCGGTCTATGAGGTGAGACTTTGTTAAAGTGGCCACCGGGCAATTAAAATTCAAGCTCCGTGACACAGCGGGAGATTGACGCTCTGTGTAACGTACACAAGGAGGGAGAGGAGGACTCTGACGGGGGCATGCTGGGATGATGTCATTGATGCAATTGTGATTCAGCTGCTTTGGTGCAGAATAGTTTCAGTAGAAGGCTGAATTGTGAAGCATGATCAATGAAGTCATCCTGGCATGCCCCTGTATTTCAACACCCCTACTGGCCACCAACAAAGAACTCATTACTCAGTGTACAAGATAGCAGTGTTTATATATATATATGGAATAACACTCACTAAGTGCTATTCCTTATATATAACACTGATATCTGTACACTGAGGGGCACTAGGGACTAGCACTTAGTACACTGAGTGGCCCTAGGGAATAGCACTTAGTAGATAGGCAGTGGACAAGATTGGAAAGAAATCCTCAACAGCGTTCACTCTGCCTCCTCCAGCCGGTATGTTGTTGCAGGATACTGTAGGCACCTCCACGGACAGTCTCTCATGGGGCCCCCCCCTGACAGTGGGACCCTCGGGCATTGCCCGAGTCACCGAATGGTCAGTCCGCCCCTGGTATTGACACATACTACACTATATACTACTCTCTTGGAACATTTATCATTGTAGTGGCACAAAGTGGGAGTGAGGTGAGAGAAGTTTGCCGGAGAAGTGAAAATTGTTCCATTGAGAAGTAAATCTGTCTGTTTTCTGCTTGGTGGTCACCTGGTGGCCAAAAGGTTCCAGTGAGCGCATATATATATATTTTTTTTTTTCACCTAGTGGAGCACAAAATTTGGAGGACTTGAGCACTATTACTTGCAAAGGAGCATGGTGTTTTGGTTATTCCTCAACATATACAGACTTTATGCTACAGATGATTTGTTTTGACATGATATTTTATTTCATATTTACATTTGTATAATTAACGTAGGAATTCGATTTACGAATACACATACACTTTTGTTTGCTTTAACCACTTCAGCCCCGGAAGGATTTCCCACTTTAGGACCAGAGCACTTTTTGCGATTCGGCACTGCGTCGCTTTAACTGACAATTGCACGGTCATCCGACGTTGTACCCAAACAAAATTTGCGTCCTTTTTTCCCACAAATAGAGCTTTCTTTTGGTGGTATTTGATCGCCTCTGCGTCATTTCTGATTGCCGCTATAAACAAAAGAAGAGCGACAATTTTGCAAAAAAACCCAAATTTCTTACTTTTTGATAAAATACAAATCCAAAAAAAAAAATATAAAAAGACATTTTTTGGCCAATTTATATTCTTCCTCATATTTTTGGTAAAAAAATCGCAATCGGCGTTTATTGATTGGTTTGCGCAAACGTTGCCGCGTTTACGAATGATGAGAATTAATTTCTGGGTTTTTTATTTTTTTCTATTTTTTACTAGAAATGGCGGCGATCTGTGATTTTTAGCGAAACTGCGATATTGCAGCAGACATGTCGGACCATTTTGACACTTTTTTGGGACCATTGGCATTTATACAGCGATCAGTGCTATAAAAATGCACTGATTACTGTGTAAATGCCATTGGCAGTGAAGGGGTTAACCTGCAGTGGGCGCTCTAAGGGTTAACTGTGTTCCCTGGGCCTGTTCTAATTGTGTGTGGGCTGCCCTGGCTGGGGAAAGGGGATGATCACAGCTTCCGTATACAGGAAGGCTGTGATCATCGCCCTTTCCCCTTCAACAGAACGGAGATCCGTGTTTACTTACACGGACCTACATTCTTTCAGTGCGGGGGAGCCATCGCGGGTAGCCGGCGGCGATCGAGTCCGCCCTACCCGCTCCCTGGCCCTCCTTGAACACATTGAGTAGTGAATACAATGCTAGTTATTGCGGTTCGTGATAACAAGCCATCTTGCTGCCGTCACGCTGCGGCGGGCGGTTGGCAAGTGGTTAAAGGGGCAACGCCTTTTTTTTGTTTGTTTTTATCTTTTTTGGTATCACTATAGTGTGGATAGCACTTTTAAAGGGGCAGCAGCCTTATATTATATAGGAGTTACACAGTCAGCACTAGTGGCAGTCGGTGCCCTTATATTTGATTGTAATAGAAACCAATCAACATCCAGGTTTTATTGTCAAAGTTTAATTGAACAAGCTGATGTTAGAACCTGACTAGCTACCATGCACAGCTGCACCAGATTTTTAGTTAATTTTTTAGTAAATCTACCCCATATTGTCAGCAGTTATCTAAACTGTTGAGACATCACCTACCTTGTCAGAAGTCATCCAAGCTATTGGGACATCACCTGTCTTATCAGCTGTCATCTGAGTTTCTGATACCCCACCTACTTTGTTAGCAGTCATCTGAGTTTCTGATACCCCACCTACTTTGTTAGCAGTCATCTGAGCTGCTGATACCCCACCTACTTTGTTAGCAGTCATCTGAGTTTCTGATACCCCACCTACTTTTTTAGCAGTCATCTGAGTTTCTGATACCCCACCTACTTTGTTAGCAGTCATCTGAGTTTCTGATACCCCACCTACTTTGTTAGCTGTCATCTGAGTTTCTGATACCCCACCTACTTTGTTAGCAGTCATCTGAGTTTCTGATACCCCACCTACTTTGTTAGCAGTCATCTTAGTTTCTGATACCCCACCTACTTTGTTAGCAGTCATCTGAGCTGCTGGGACATCACTATCCCTTTTCCACAGTCATTTATCTTATAGTTATTACGACATTACAAAACCTAAAAGATATAATTTCAGTGACACATATTTATGAAAGATGAATTTGTCTCAGTCAGTTATTTACTTTCTCTTCTATTATTCAGCCCAGCGGTGGACGTGTGCTGGTGAATATAAATGTCATTTTGTGGTTTAGTTGCCCTTTAAATTTATGTGTTTTGCTTTGAACTTTTAAAAGAACAGAAACACTCTAGAAAATTATGGATTTGTTATTAATGACATGTCCCCCCTACACAACGTTTTACCATGAGATATGATAAAGCACTGATTTATTTCTGGTCTATCTGCCTGTAGGTTTTTCAACTGACAGCAAGCAAACACATCTTAATTAATTGTCAGAAATAAGAAAAAATGTTTCCTAATAATGGAATACTCAGATGCCATCTTCCATATATATGTGATCAAAACAGATGACTTTTGTTAATCTGAATAATATGTGCCTAGTCATGACCGTAGTCCAGATCCATTAAATTTGCCAGTACGTCTCAGGAGGAGTGATTCTGAACGGGGCATATTAAATGTGAAAAATAAAACATAATTCCATATAAAAAGCACAGATGACACGTGAATATTAATGACCATATGCATGTATAGGGCAATATTTAGTAGAAAAAATACTTTCTATTGCAGATTTTAAATTTTATCAGCTCTGTAAGCTTCTCGGTGATACCAGTATTGAATGAATTACAGGCGCAGCTGTGATATGATCTCATTTTATCCTTATTATATGGTAATGAGAGGTCCAGTACATATCGGGCACTTCCATCACAAATCCTGATTATAGAATAGTGGGTGAAGTCATGCAAATCATTCCTTTTTGCCCCTGTGGCCATTTTTACAGCCAGAATCATTGAGTAAAGCGCTGCGTAAATTGACGTCGCTATATAAGTACCAGAAATAAATAAAAAAAAAATAAAAAATACATTTATAGCACATATAACAGCCTAATATTATAGAACAATATATTACAATGGGCCTTATATGGTAATGACTAGCAATTTCACAAAGATGGAATGTGCATTAAAGTAAGACAAGGGAGGGTAATAACCCTGTGTGATTTTGCTCACCATCTGTGTCCCATTGTGGAGATTTACCTTCACTTCCTGTCCCATAGCCAAACAGGAAGCAAGAGAAAATCCCTGCAAATTGAGGGAATTCCTTGGGGACCCCCAGGTCACCAGAATTAGTGTCCCCATTGGAAGGTTTCTCCTCTATTACTTTTCTGGGGACAACCCAAAATTTGGGATTTTCTTTTACTTTCACTTTCAATGATAATAGTAAACAGGACTAATAGAGAGGGTGACTCTCCCTAACAGGAGCACAGACAGCAATAAAGACTGACAGGTGTTCTAATCCCTCTCCACTCTGTCCAAAACTAAAAAAAGTTTCGCCTTTTGTTCCACTTTAACCACATCCTTGCTGTGCTGTAGCCAAAAGACGGCTACAACGTGGCTCTCTCCTTCCATACACGCTGATCCAAACACTGATCACAGATCATGGTAAAGAGCCAATCACAGTGGCCCTTTACCACATGATCAGCTGTGTTCAATTACAGGTGATCACAATGCAAACAGAGTTGCCGGTTATTGGCTCTCCCTTCCTCACGCACTGTCACAGCATGAAGAGAGGAGATGCTGTAACCAGCAATCCTGACAGGAGACATGCACACAGATAATCAAGGCACTGATCATCAGTGCCAATTAGTCCCATCGGTGCTGCCTATCAGCCCTCATCAGTGTTGCATATCAGTGTACTGTAGTACTGCATATCAGTGCCCATCAGTCCTGCTGCATATTAGTGCCCATCAGTGCCGCCTATCAGTGCCCATCATTGTTGCCTATCAGTGCCCAATAATGCCACCCATCAGTGCCCATCAGTGAAGGAGAAAAATTACTTATTTGCAAAATTGTATAACTGAAACTAAAAAAAAAAAGTGTTTTTTTTTTCTTAATTTTCTGTCTTTTTTTGTTTAGCAAAAAATAAAACCCCAGTGGCAATTAAATGCCACCAAAATAAAGTTCTACGTGTCTCAATAAATGATTAAAATGTCATATGGGTACAGTGTTCCTTGGCCACACAATTGTCATTCAACGTGCGATAGCGCTGAAATCTGTAAATTGGCCTGGGCAGGAAGGGGGTACAAGTGTCCAGTAAGCAAGTGGTTAAGGCCTCATTCATGGTGGCATTTTCAAATCTATGTTAATATTAATTTACAGTACATTTCTAAACATATAAATGCAGGTAATGATTTCCCAATGGTGCCATTCAAACACAGCATTTGCCTTCATTTAAAGTGGTTGTAAAGTGAGAAGGTTTTTTTATCGTATTGAATTCTATGCATTATGATAAAAAAACCTGTGTGCAGCAGCCCCCCTAATACTTACTTGATGTTCCTCTCTGTCCAGCGATGTCCACGAGTGTCTCAGCTGTCCGGGATTCTCCCTTCTGATTGGCTGAGACACAGCAGCAGCGCCATTGGCTGATGCTACTGTCAATCAAAGTCAGCTAGTCAATCAGGGGAAAGAGGGGCGGGGTCGGGTGGGGGGGGGGCCCTTGTCTGAATGCACACACAGAGCTGTGACTCGGTTCGGGTGCCCCCATAGCAAGCTGCTTTCTGTGGGGGCACAAACAGGAGGGAGGGGCCAGGAGCACAGAAGAGGGACCTGAGAAGAGGAGGATCCGGGCTGCTCTGTGCAAATCCACTGCAATAGAGCAGGTAAGTATAACATGTTTGTTATTTTTATAGGACAAAAAACGAGACTTTACAATCACTTTAAGGGCGTTCTATTTAGCTGTCTTTAGAGACAATAGAATTATG
This sequence comes from Glandirana rugosa, assembly GCA_018402905.1. Lineage (NCBI taxonomy): Eukaryota > Metazoa > Chordata > Amphibia > Anura > Ranidae > Glandirana > Glandirana rugosa. The sequence goes on along the minus strand of BLSH010293217.1, from coordinate 1,200,339 downwards.
GATAAGATGTGGCTGCAGGACAGATAATGGCTCAGCCGCTTACCATTAGCAGGTTGCTGTGACTGGCAGGATAGCTCAGACAGATTTGGAACAAAGAGCTAAGAGTAACTCCTCTCCGGGAGATCGATGTACATTGCAAAGGTTTTAAAACAACTTTTGTTGCTCTTAAGAAATAGCGGTTTGTTTCACTTTTTCTTTTGCAAACTGATTCTAAATAGGAGGCTCTCTGGTCCATTATAATCACCTGGTGCACTCTAAATGCTGTAATGAGAAAATCTGTAGTGTCTGCATCCCTCTAAAATGCTATTGTAGTTACAATTTGCTTTGTTACTTAATGCTGACTTCTGGGTAAATTAGTCAGCCAATCACATAAGCAAGTAATGACATTTCTGGGGGTGTTCCGTGTACCAATGGTGCACAGAATGCCTGGAGGTTGCCAAATTGCATGTTACATACAATTACAGCAGCTACAGACTGAAAAGGAAAGGTTATTTTTTAACCACTTCAGCCCCGGAAGGATTTACCCCCCTCCTGACCAGAGCACTTTTTGCGATACGGCACTGAGTCTCTTTAACTGACAATCGCGCGGTTGTGCGACGTTGTACCCAAACAAAATTGACGTCCTTTCTTTTGATGGTATTTGAACACCTCTGCGGTTTTTATTTTTTGCGCTATAAGCAAAGAGCGACAATTGAAAAAACCCAATATATTTTTAACTTTTTGCTATAATACATATCCCAAAAAATATATAGAAAAAAAAATGTATTCAGTTTAGGCCAATATATATTCTTCCTCATATTTTTAGGAAAAAAAATCACAATAAGCGTATATTGATTGGTTTGCGCAAAAGTTATTGGGCCTACAAACTATGAGAATTGAGTTATGGTGTTTTTATACATTTTTTTTTTCACTAGTAATGTCGGCGATCTGCGATATTGCGACGGACATATCGGAAACTTTGGACACTTTTTGGGGACCATTGGCATTTATACAGTAATTAGAGCTTTAAATAGCCACTGATTACTGTGTAAATGTCACTGGCAGGGAAGGGGTTAACACTAGGGGCGATGAAAGGGTTAAATGTGTTCCCTAGGAGGTGTTTCTAACTGTGTGGGGGCTGGGATGACTGAGGGAGGAGAGTGATCGCTGCTCCCATATACTGGAAACATACGATCACGCTCCTCTCTCTCTGTCAGAACGGGGATCCACTTGTTTACATTCACAGATCCCCGTTCTGTCACTGTGGGGGAGCGATCACGGGTAGCCGACGGACATCGAGTCTGTCCTACCCGCTGATTGGCCCCCTCTAGGGTGTGTCACAATACTCGCTCCTGTGTGTGTAGCAATCGTATAATACTGGGCACTTAAACCCTCTTCCTTCCCAGACCAATTTTCAGCTTTCAGCGCTGTTGCAGTTTGAATGACTATTGCGCGGTCATAACAATGTGAGGATGTATCCCCGCGCTACTATGGTGGCACACTGGAGAAAGGACTAGGTTGCTGCTGTGCCTAATATCTGACAATATATATGGTTATCTGAGAATGAGGAATGTAGGATCTTGGTGATCCCCGTTCCAAGAAAATGAATGTGTGACCATATCCGACGCGTCATGGTAGGAGTAAGAGTCTATTGGTATATATAACAGTCTATAATCCGTGTCGTCGTTGGATCAGGAAAGAGGTCACACGGTGGTATCATCGCGCCCCTATGTAGGAGTGTAACAATACTGGCGCGTTATCAGTAAGTTTGACGTTGTCGCGACTTTCGACTTTTAACCAGACCCTTCCTTCTCCCAAATTCACGGGTCATAATATGCTAACGATGTGTGTGTCCTCGCTCATAACACTGTGTGGGATCTCCCCCGGTTAGTCGCCCATCCTGTCTGAGCTACAGGCAGCCGATGGGCACTAGCGAGGGGGTGTCACTGTCTTGCCCCTAGACACTTACATTTGTTCACCTAGGGGC
>BLSH010293217.1:1175165-1197576 GCA_018402905.1 Glandirana rugosa | reverse complement strand
GAATCCTTTTTGGGGTGATTAACCACCCCCCTACACAAAGAGGCTTCCCACACCATTGTTTGGAGCACGAATCGTTTTATGAACTTTGGAGCACAAGTCACTCATTTGTCACTTTTACCACTCTATTATAAAGGACTATATTTGATTTTGCACTTGATATTTTTTGATTTTTATTCACCATCTTGCTACAATTCATTTATCTTATCACAATATCACAGTCATTCAGATTTTATTGAATTTTGCATTTACTACTTTTTATCTTGGTATTATTATATATATTATATGCTTGTTTTATCATCATGAGTATGTATACACCTGTCTAGTATCACCCAGGCATAATCAGCAAGGTGCACTTCGTTTTTACCTATTTAACTACTAACAGTGAAATAGTGTGGCAATACATCCTAGAACCACTAGGGGCAAGGTTCTTTTACTTACACACTGGTATAGGCTGCGCAGTACCATCCTCATTCTCAGATTGCGCGGTCATGCGACACTGCACCCATATGAAATTTTTATCATTTTTTTCACACAAATAGAGCTTTATTTTGGTGGTATTTAATCACCCCTGGGTTTTTTTTTTTGCGCTATAAATTAAAAAAAGACTGAAAATTTTCAAAAACAATGCATTTTTCTTTGTTTCTGTTATAAAATTTTGCAAATAAGTAATTTCTCTTCATAAATTTTGACCAAAAATGATACTGCTACATTTCTTTGGTAAAAATAACCCAAATCTGAGTTTATTTGGTGTTGGCGGACAGACAGATGTTCGTCTCTGTTTACAATGTGACGGCTGTGATTGGACACAGCCCTCACATGATCGGGAGGGCCAGTCACTGTGCCGGTATCCCGATCTCTGCTCAGCTGGATCCTGTGATCATAATGATCACAGGATCCAGCCCCAGCGCGCCGCGTGGCCGTGCTGCGAGCTCCCGTTCTGAAGGACGTGTATACACGTCCTGTCAGAACGGGGAAGCTCCCACCCAGCCGTATATGTACAGTGGCCAGGTGGGAGGTGGTTAAGGGGAACCCCGCTCCAAATAAAAAAAAAATTGATGTGGGGCCCCCCCTAAAATCCAAACCAGACCCTTATCTGAGCATGCAGCCTGGCCGGCCAGGATGGGGGGGGGGGAATGAGCGAGCGCCCCCCTCTCGAACCGTACCAGGCTACATGCCCTCAACATGGGGAGTATGGGTGCTTTGGGGCAGGGGGGCTCTGTGCCCCCCCACCCCAAAGCACCTTGTCCCCATGTTGATGGGGACAAGAGCCTCTTCCCCACAACTTTGGGCTGTGGTTGTGGGGGTCTGCGGGCGGGGGGCTTGTCGGAATCTGGAAGCCCCCTTTAATAAGCCAGATCCCGCCCCCCCCATGTGAATTAGTATCGGGTACATCGTACCCCTACTACTTCACCAAAAGTGTCAAAAAAGAAAAAAACACAGGAGACAATTAGGCGAGCGACGGCCCAAAAAACCCCCCAAAAAAACGAACAGCTCCTCCTCCATCTGAGGGCTTCCATCAACTGAGCTCTGTTTGCCTTGGCGTTTTATTTATAGTGAAGAGCAGAGCCACTCGGTGATGTAATTGATCGTCCCGCCCCTCTGACGTCACATGACGTTAGAAGGGGGGGTCGTCTGTACATCACCGAGTGACCCCGCCCTGCACCATAAATAAAACATTAAGACAAACCGAGCACAGACGGCAGGAGCCCTCCTATGGAGGAGGAGCTGTGCGCGCCGTCTGGGGCCACTCACGGGCGGGCGATTATGGGGTTTTCGGCTGGACCGTAGTTGCGCCGAACACCCCATAATGATCTAAGTTCGGGGAGCGGGCGCACAGCAAATGTTCAGCCCGAACGTATGCTCAGGCCGAAAAGTTTGCCCATCCCTACATTAGACATAAACACGATTTATATAAAACAAATTCTTTATTTCAAATATAATAAACACCATTTTACCCTTCCAATGCAAAAAATATTAAAAATAAAAAAAGAGCTGTTTTAGTGTTGTCAATTTCAATAGCATGATCAAGCAATAATCATGATGTTATATATTTTTTTAGTATCAAAGCTTTTCAGAATTAGAAATTAGACTAAAAAAAATGCATCACAAATCTCAATGCATTTTGTGAATATTTATTCTTTTCATCAGTAGTGGAAGCTACTAACAGGATATCTACGATGTAAAAGACTACGATTAAAAATATGCAGGGCCGCTGATAGCGGGGGACCACCAGTTCTCCTGTAGGGAGCCCGAACAGCATAGGGAATCGGTGTGGTCGGAGCCGAGGGCCAATTACAGAAGGATGCCCTGTGTGGCTCTCTGCAGCAGCCGAAAGCTGGTTTCTCTCCCTCCTGCCGGCTTTCAGCTGCTGCAGGGAGAGACCCAGACACAGGGCATTGTCCCTGTAATTGCTTCCCCAGTACCAATCCTCCTCCTTGTTCTGCCTGCTTCTGATCCCCCCTATGTGCCCCCTGTCACTGTACTGCCCCCCTGCGTCGCCCTGCTGGCTTCCCTGCCCCGTAAAACAAATAAAAAAAATAACAAATTGTAAAAAAATAATTTTTAAAATTTGTAAAATAAAATAATTTTAAAAAATGTAAACAATTTTTTAAAAAATATATAAAAAAATGTTTAAAGATTGTAAAAATTATAGGCTGTACGGGGCCCCGTGATCTCTAACAGCAGCCCTGAAAATATGCATCACAATAATAGCAATATAACAATACTCGCCAGTGGACTGGGTGTCGGGCTCCACTCCTGGGTCCTGTCTCATTGTTAGCAGTCCCATTGGTTTGGGCTCGACTATAACTGCTTAACATATTCTTTTTATGATAGCATTGTGCACACTATTTGTAGTCTTAGTGCTGTTGCACCCATTGAGTCCTCCTTGACCTATGTATTTCTTTTTGTACAATGGTCTGCTGTAGATCTCCATATCTCCATTGTTTGTAACCTTATTTTTTTTTTTTACTTTTATGTTTGAAAAAGAAAAAAATCAATAAATTTGTTAATTATAAAAAAAAAAAAAATCAACCCTGAGCCAAGACACTTTCAATTCAGCTCTAAAAGCAAATCCTGTAATCTATGCCTTTTTACATTGTATATACCTTGTCAGTAGCTTCCACTCTTGATGAAGTGAATGAATATTCATGAAACACGTTGAGATTTGTGATGCATTCTTATTCTTTGTTTAATTTTTAATTCTGTAAAGCTTTGACATGAGTATAAAAAAAGATATGGAATCGTGATCATGGCTTCATCATGCTAATGATATTGACAACAGTAAATCAGTTCTTTTTTTAAATGTTTAATACTTTTTTTTGCATTTGAACAGTTTTAATTATGTTTAACTACTTCAGCCCCAGAAAGTTTTACCCCCTTAATGACCAGGCCATTTTTTGCGATACGGCACTGCGTCGCTTTAACTGACAATTGCGCGGTCGTGCGACATTGTACTCAAACAGAATTGACATCCTTTTCCCCACAAATAGAGCTTTCTTTGGGTGGTATTTGATCACCTCTGCATTATAAACAAAAAATGAACCGACAATTTTGAAAAAAAAAACAATATTTCTTTCTAACTTTATGCTATAATACATATCCAAAAAAGTAAAAAAAACAAACAAATGTATTCATCAGTTTACGCCAATATGTATTCAGCTACATATTTATGATAAGAAAAATCCCAATAAGTGCATATTGATTGGTTTACTTCAAATGTATAGCGTCTACAAACTATGGGATAGATTTATGGACTTTTAATTTTTTTTTATTGTTTTTACTGGTGATGGCGATGATCAAAGATTTTTAGCGGGATTGTGATATTGCGACAGTGCTAACAAAAAATGCACTGATCACTGTATAAATGACACTGGCAGGGAAGGGGTTAACATGAGGGGCACTCAAAGGGTTAAATGTGTTCCCTGGGTGTGTTTTCTAACTGTGTGGGGGGATGGACTGACAGGAAGAACACAGAGATCACTGTTCCTGATTACTAGGAACAGAAAAGCTCTGTGTACTTCTCTGTCGGAATGGGGATCTGCCTTGTTTACATAGACAGATCCCCATTCTGCCTCTCTGTGGAGTGATCGTGGAGGGCCGGCGGGCATGGGGTCCACCGGACCCGCTGATTGGCTCCCCCTCCGTGCAGCAGGTGCGTGCGTACCCACAGTATATAGTGCATTAAACAACGTACAGGTACGTTGTTTCAGGCAATAGAGCCGCCCTTTATTGAAGTCATTAAAATAAACAATTGGTTTTATAAAAATTGTGTTTATGTTGGATGTACCCTCATAAAGTCTCATGGGCATTCCTTGATTTTTTCATGATAGTGCTAGCGTAAAGTGTGTATTTTAATCTGTTCTGTTTATGAGTTCAGTAAGTTTGTGCAAACACTTTCTCTAATAAATAATCTGCTGATGACATCAAAGAGCGAAGTCAGAACTGCAAAACTTTGGTGTCACTCATCTGAAGTATTGAAGCGAATTCATCCACATATCAGCCAAGTATCTGGCAATTTCAGGAGAGGTCAGGACTGGCAGTCAGTCAGCATATCTCTCTCTTCATAGATGTCTTATGAGTGCTGTCTGTTTTGTCATCATCTTCTTCTTCCTCTATGAAATCTAGATCCAAGATGGGCTGTGATTTACAGCTGTAGACTGTGGTTAGAGCAGCGGCAGAGGACAGACCTCAAAGGTCGTTGACTACAATGACTGACCGCTATGATAATTTGAGGAAGACCTTCTTATATAAATATTGATTTTGTTTGAGTATTTTGTCAAACTCAGCTTATTCTCTAAGACAGACAGGACATTTGTTTTCAGTGACTTTGACAGAAGAAAACAGAAAATAAAAGGTAAAGTAAACCTGTGCATGCAGAACAAAGCAAAAGGTCCACTTTAATGCCCCCATGTCCAGCAGCATATACTCATCTGTCCTTTCCTTCTCCACCACTCCGCTCAGCTGCTAGAACAAGAACAAAAAGCCCTGTCTAAGCTATCGGTAACTCAGTTTAGAGCTTACACAGTGTTGAGGGATAGTGCTGGAAGAATCACCATCACATACTCCTCCATACTTGGACGTACCAGCTATTTTTTTTAATTCATTCTGGCTTAAAGTGGTTTAAAGGACAGAAGGGTTTTTTCCTCAATGCAAAAAAGTCTGTGTGCAGCCCCCACCCCCATACTTACCTGGGCCCGATGTCAATCCACCGCTGTGCATGAAAGCACACAGGCACAGACACAGCGATGGGAGCCATTGGCTCCTGCTACTGTCAATCACAGCTAATGAGGAGGGAGCAGGGGGTGGAGGAAAGCTGCATTGTGTGTGTGTCAATAATTGTTTTGAGACAGAGAGATTTCTTTTAATGGTATTTAATCATCACTCTGTTTTTTATTTTTTTCTAAACAAACAAAAAGAGACCGGAAATTTAAAAAAAAAAATGTTTCTAATTTTCTAAATAAGTAATGTTTCTCCTTCACTGATTGGCACTGATAGGCTGCACTAATGGGCACTGATGAGGAGGCACTGATGAGGCTGCACTGATATGTGGCACTGATAGGCATCAATGATAGGTGGCTCTTATGGACCCCGATAGGTGGCACTGATGAGTACTAATATGTGGCACTGAAGAGTACTGATAGGTGGCACTGACAGGCATCACTGATGATCAGGGCCCTGATTATCAGTGTAGATGTCCCCTGGGAGAATTTGACGGTTAGCCGCTCTCCAGTAACCAGCAAATCCTGTTTACACTGTGATCAGCTGTGATTGGACACAGCTGGTCACATGGTAAAGAGCTGCTGTAATTGGCTCTTTTCCCCAGATCTGTGATCTGCTGTGTCTGAAGGACACATTGATCACAGATCCGCGCCTATATGCCACAGGGGGCATGCGAGAGGATGTCCATAGACACACTTCCGGCAACGTGAGCCCGTGCTGTAGCCATCTGTCAGCTATAGCGCGGGTGGAAGGTGGTTAAATAAAGGTTTATTGTAGAACAGAACCAGTTATCCAGTTAAAAAATGTACATGCGAAAAAACAGTAAAAACTCACTAAGAAATCCGCTGACGACCCGGAATCGTACAGCGTGTGACGTCGGCACTAAGACTCTGTAAATAAATTCTAATAGAATTTGTGAAATTGTGCTTACATGTATCCATGATTCAAATCTCCATGCATCCAATCCCTCATGCCAGTGCCTTTTAACAAATCAATTGGCCACACATCCCAGGACTAAATATCACACATCTGTGCTTCCTCCCTCTTCTCCAAAGCTCTCCCCCGTCAGGTACTTCCACCGTTACGATTAGAGTCATAAAGAAAATATACAAAGGGCAAAAATAGTGCAGTAAATTCATAAACGAGGAATTTATTCCATAACAGGATGCTCACATGTACAGTGAAATGTAAGACACCAGATTCCAAGATGGCAGAATAGTTATGTCCAGTTCCGTAGTGCGATTGGCATCACCTACTGACGCATTTCATTCACAGGACTTTTTCAAAGGATGTCATAGCTGGAGTGCAACCTCCCCTGGGCAAGCCGGACAGCAAAGGAAAAAGTGGATGAACTTGAAAGCAGGTTTCCCCTTGATAACATCTATTTGGAGTGGCTTCCTAGGGGGATGGGAGGTGCAAAACCAGAGTTTTTGGATCATTTGTTTTTTATTGAATTTGGTGCAAATAACCTCTCCTCATGCTTCACTGTCGAAAGGCCACCTGGAAGCCCACCATGCCTAATGGTAATCCACCTGCTATTACCATGCCGGAAATTGGCTAAGTTGTCCATGTGTGTTTAAATGGTGGGATGTGTTCATGGGAGCTAAGGAAGCGATTTGCATTCATGGTGTATTTTATTCAACTTTACAGAGCAAGTCAAGATCAATGTGACTGCTTTTAGCTATATTGGACATATGTACATGAGTGTTGAAAGCAGGTGAATCATTAATTTTGTCAACTGTAGTGCTACACACATAGGTGCTGCTGGCAAATATGGATCCCCTACTGCACAGCCAGGCACACCAAATTTCCACAGCACACTTGAGTCAGGAAACAATCCAGCATTTTTTCTTTTTGTTTTTTATTGGATAGGAATAGGGGTATTATGGGATGCCCACTTGACTTTTCAGCAAAATAACTCTTCAGGGACACAACTATATACAGTCCATATATGCACATCTCTTCTGCCTCCTTCACAAAGCTTGCTTGCAGAACACTGAGGCACAGCTGGAACACTATTTGGGGGATCTGACAAGGCACTCAGTCAGATCCAGTAGTGGCCCTTTACAGGCAGGGACAGTGGGCCCCTTAGGTGTGTAGAAAAGCCCCAGTGTCCAGCTTGCCCTCCTGTGGCTACTGATCCCAACATTGCCTCTTCAGGTACTGCCAGCCCACTTGGCGGCAGCTGCCTCTTTCACTAGCCCTCCTGGCTATTCCTCCACAGTTCTCCATGACTGGCTCTACAACCATCTCAGACTGCACTCCTCGGTCCTCTCAGGCTGCCTCTCTGCCCTCCCTAACTGTCTCACTCACCATCCACCCGGCTGTCTTCTCCCTGGAGACCTCCCAGATGTGTTCACTGGCTCCTGCTGTCCTCAGAACTCCTTCTTGTATTATCAGAGTATCTGTCTTGCACCCAAGCTCCCAAGCCTGAGATCATCCCCCCTGGACTAGAGAGTTACCCTGAAGGGCCCACCGAGAGACTCCTCAGGACTCTATCTCCAGGTTCCACCTGAACTCCACTGCCCACTGCTGACCTGATCTAGAGTATTTAAGAGGTCCCTCTCCCTGCCAGCCCATTTGGCTGGAGATTGGTTGGGGCCCTCATCAATACTCCAGGCAGCTCCTCCTAACCTCCCTCCCATTCTTCTGGAAATTTCTCCAAAGTTCAAGCATGTAGCACTCTACACTAGAGGATGTTAAACAACCATGCAGTATATCCATAAACAAAATACATGCAGGTGAGCAGTAGTCTCATTTATATTTAAACTTTTTGTGTTGCCTAATACTATTATTCTCCTAGTTTGCCTACATTTTTTCTTCTTACTGATTTTTTTTTCTGAAAAGTGTAACAGTGAAGAAGCAAAGCTTTTTAAGACAATGGTTCAGGAAAAGGTCAGTGTGCTCTTGTACAGGGAAGTTTTAAGTAAAGTTACAGACTTCTGCTATAGAATATATATAATCAAAACAGTTGCGCTTAAGAGTGATGAAGTGAAATAAACAATCATAAATGTGACCAAATGATGTAAGTGAAAAAATTAATATGCATAAAGTCCAAAAATAAACATATATGCAGCAAGTGGAATAGCTCCTTGGTGAATATCCACACACTAAAATAAAAGAACTGATGACAAGGTAGCCCCAAAAAAGGAAAAAACAAGAGCAAAAAGTCCAACACCATGTAGTAGTGAAATGAAATATGTGGGATAATGATTATGACATTCAGATCCACCAGAGAAAAGAGATGAGCCGCCACCGATGATGTGTACACCTCTAGGTTAATAAAGGGTACCCTTACCGGAGGGAGTGGACTCACTATTTCTAGTAAGTCACCAGCGCTGGCAGAAAATGACCCTCTGCGGGGTATAGCACCAGGTAGGCTCGTCTCTTCCTTATGGTAGGGTAACTGCAGTGGAAGCAGCCTTTCTCCAGTCACAATGCTCGCAAGTCACACATGTATCATCATGGAAAGGAGAGAACTCACATAGCGTAATTCCATTAAGACATAAATTTATTGCAAATGACAGAGTGGGTACTCACATAAGACGATCGTTTAAAAGCATTTATGATTGTTTATTTCACTTCATCACTCTTAAGCGCAACTATTTGATTATATATATTGTTAAGGTGTTATTATCGCACTATATGTTGCTGCTATATTTGGGATTTTTAAAGCGCAATACTGTTTTTTCTTTTTTATATTCTGCTATAGAATAAACTCTTATTTTTCTGTATATGCTTGGCTATATAACACTGCTCATTAATCTTAGGAGAAAGAAACTTTGTCCAGCCAATATTACCCATAAAGCATTTCAGCAGAATGTTTTCTTGGAATAGGTATTTCCTTATAGCTATGTAAGGTGCGTAAAGTCTGGTAACAGGATGAGAAAAATCCACAGGCGGTTTCGGTGATTTGGAAAACTGACTTGACTATCCTCGGCAGAAAAATAACGATTGACAAATAAATTCTGTTTTCTATAAAATGTTCCAATAAATAGCCCAGGCACATAACAAGGATGATAGCTTTAAGACTGTGTAAATGGTGTGAAGGTAGAATTGATGGTGTCAGACAAGGCCTAAAATTTCTTATACACTTGAAACAACTGTTAAAGTTTTCATGATTATTTACCTAGCAGAGCAAAGTTATACTTGATAAATATATACTACATTTTTTTTATAATGCTAGTGGCATCTGTCTGCCGCCAAATAACACATTTTGCATCGAGTTTTAGTAAATCTTACAAGTACATTTATCCTCCAGAATCCAATTGCAAAAGTAACTCTTCCCCATATTGGTCTTGCTACATGTGATTGAAAACTGTATGGGCCTTTTAGAGAACATAATAGGATTTTTGTCTATAAATAATCAATAAAGCGCAAATGGTTTAAAATCCTTATTGCAAAAAATATACCCCAATTATACAATATGAATGTCCATACCTATAAAATGTAAAACCCTTTTTACAAAAAAAAAAAAAAATCAAGATCGTGTAGCAAGAAGTATCCTTGAATATAAGTGCCTAAAAGGTTTCAAATCTTGTGTCAAAAAATGTATAAGACAAAACAAAAGAAATATGCGTACATTTTTCTTCTTCCAGTAAATGCACCACTGTGAATCCACACTGTTAGAAACAATGCATCTGTCTTCCTCCTTTCATAACCAAAATCACCTCTGTGATAGTGTTTCCCATACACAATGTGCAGCCAGAATCACTTACCAGAACTGTTTGACCTTAATGAATGACTCCCATATTGAAATTGAACATTTTAATAACAAGCTCTATTATATATGTTAATGAATTTCTCCCATGTCAAAATTGCACCCAAAAAAAGAGAAAGATACTCCAAATAGTGTTATACCATTTACAGTATATACATTGTATTCTATAATCAATTGCACTCACCTAGAGTTGAGTTGAGCGAACCCAAACTGTAAAGTTCGGGCCGGTACCAAACTTTGGGGTGTCCGTGACCCGAACCCGGACATTTGAAAAAAGTTTGGGTTCGGGTTCGGGGTTTGGGTATTTGATCCCACCTGTTGAATAGCTGGTTTGCCCTTAGAAGCCATCACAGCCATGCCTACTAATGGCATGGCTGTGATTGCCCAGTGCATCATGTGACCCAGCCTCTGTATAAGCTGGAGTCATGTAGTGCTGCATGTCACATGTTCTCAGGCTAGTGTAGGGAGAGGATGCTGCTGGCGCTGTGAGGGACAGAGTGCAGATATTAATAACATCTCATCCTGCATTACAGAACGATCTGATTCTGGACTAGGCAGAGATTACTACTACTGCTTTGAGGGACAGATTGCAGATCTCATCCTGCATTACTGAACAATCTGATTCTGGACTACGTAGAGTCTACTGCTTTGAGGGACAGATTATTGTTCTAAAATCATCTCCTAGTTCTATAGGGTCAGGTTCCTGCTGTTGCTGTAAGGGACAGATTATTGTTCTAAAATCATCGCCTACTCCTATAGCGTCAAGTTCCTGCTGTTGCTGTAAGGGACAGATTATTGTTCTAAAATCATCGCCTACTCCTTTAGGGTTAGGTTCCTGCTGTTGCTGTAAGGGACAGATTATTGTTCTAAAATCATCGCCTACTCCTATAGGGTCAGGTTCCTGCTGTTGCTGTAAGGGACAGATTATTTTTCTAAAATCATCGCCTACTCCTTTAGGGTCAGGTTCCTGCTGTTGCTGTAAGGGACAGATTATTGTTCTAAAATCATCACCTACACTGCCATGGTCACGGCCTAATCAACCTCTAGGCTCCTACTCCACATCCACCCCCCCTTCCCATTTTTTTTTTTTAATTTTATTTTAAGTTATTTTCCCTATCCCCATTTTTTTGTAGGGCACTTGTCCTACTCTTACCCCCATTTTACTTCCTTTTGCAGCCCTCTAGCACTTGCCAGGACTTTTTTACAGCCATTGTTGTGCTGAAAAGTTTGGGTCCCCATTGACTTCAATAGGGTTTGGGGTCAAGTTCGGTACCAAACCCGAACTTTTTTGCGAAGTTCGGCCGAACCCGAACATCCAGGTGTCCGCTCAACTCTACACTCACCTTTAAACAAATAATAGCATCTCTAATTAAGCCACTCAAGGAACACCAGACTGCTCACACCACTCCAGAGTTGATCACTAAAATAGCTCTGTATCCACCATGATGTGGGTATTCCCACAGATACTCCCACTCACGAGCATCTGATTCACAGCTGTCCAAGAGTCTCTCACGAGCTCCACTGGCTTCCAGAGTGCAAGCGATCAACACTACAAATGTAGCCAGGCTAGCTTACAGCATGCATGAACTCCTTCTGACACGTTTCTTTATATGGATGTGATCAACGGGACCTTGGTCATCAAGGAACCATTGATGATGTCCATATGAGACAATAGGTCTTCTGGAAGTGGTATACACCAGAGATCAAGGATCAAGCGGTAAACAAGTAGATTTGTTCCAGTTAATGCTAAAGCCTGAAAAGGCCCCACATTTATCTACAAGGCACATCAGGCTCCCAAGGGAAGCACAAGTATTCCTCAGAAACAACAATGCATCATCTGCGCATAGAGCTATTTTTTCTTGTAAGTGTCCTCTTTTAAAGGATAAGTTCACCTTTTAACAAAAAATAATAAATGCACATTTTTTTTTTGCAGGTAAAAATGTGCATTTATTATTTTTCATTTCCGGAGCCTCACCCTTGGTATAAAGACATACCCCCAAACCAAACTACTGCCATTATGCTACACCTCCACACCCCACCCTTAGCACTAAGACCTACCCCAACACTTAACTCTTGGCATAAAGCTACACCTTCACACCAAATACCTGGCACTAAGCCCAACCTGCACACTAGACTCCTGTCACAAAGCACCACTTCTACACCGCACTCCTGGCACTAAGCTACATCTCCACAATAAACACCTGCCACTAATTCCCATCTCTGCACCACCCTCCTGCCACTTAGGGGCACCTCCACACCAGACTCTTGCACTAAGACCCATCCTCATGCCAAATTTCTAGCACAAAGCTCCCCCTCCATAGTATTTGAACTCCTAAATATATGGGACATTCTTTCAACTATGGGCATTGGACATATGGTGCAGAGATGTAAAAACTGCACTGTCACTTCCATATCAACTCATGTTATTCCATCATCATCTCATACTACAACTAGAGGACACAACCTGGAACAAGATTGTATCATTGGCCTAATAAAAAATGATGATTTTTTTCAATAAAGTTTTTCCCTCAAACAATATATACTTTGCATGCCGGTGTGATTTGTGTACCTGTTGAAGCCCTAGAATTGTTGTTTTCTTTTGATCAGTAGCAAATTCCCTATGTGACTGTTACCGTGAGCATTCAGATCAATGTTATCGCTTACAAAGACCCACAATATATGGCTAGTCTTAGAAAATAGTGTACATATAAGCCTGTTGAAGAGAACAAGTCGATTGTTTCATTTTTAGAAAGGCAATGTACAGTGGTAAGCTAAGGTTAGGGAACAAAAGTTGATTTATATACAAGACACGCTGATAATTAAAACTCCAATTAAATTCACAATTGAACTGCAACCAAAAGTTTTTTTCATAGTAGATTTAAAAAGGATTACAACCACAGGTTTGTCTTGCTGGGATATAATGTATCTCACAAAAGTGAGTACACCCCTCACAATTTTTGTAAATATTTTATTCTATCTTTTCATGTGACAACCCTGAAGAAATGACACTTTGCTACAATGTAAAGTAGTGAGTGTGCAGCTTGTATAACAGTGTAAATTTGGTGCCCCCTCAAAATAACTCAACACACAGCCATTAATGTCTAAACTGTTGGCAACAAAAGTGAGTACACCCCTATGTGAAAATGTCCAAATTGGGCCCAAAGTGTCAATATTTTGTGTGGCCACCATTATTTTCCAGCACTGCCTTAACCCTTTTGAGCATGGAGTTCAGGAGAGCTTCACAGGTTTCCACTGGAGTCCTCTTCCACTCCTCCATGACTACATCACTGAGCTGGTGGATGTTAGAGACCTTGCTCTCCTCCATCTTCCATTTAGGATGCCCCACAGATGCTCAATAGGGTTTAGGTCTGGAGACATGCTTGGCCAGTCCATCACCTTTACCTTAACCCTAGCTTCTTTAGCAAGGCAGTGGTCGTCTTGGAGGTGTGTTTGGGGTTGTTATCATGTTGGAATATTGCCCTGCGGCCCAGTCTCAGAAGGGAGGGGATCATGCTCTGCTTCAGTATGTCACAGTACATGTTGGCATTCATCCTTCCCTCAATGAACTGTAGCTCCCCAGTGCCGGCAGCACTCATGCAGCTCCAGACCATGACACTCCCACCACCATGCTTGACTGTAGGCAAGACACACTTGTCTTTGTACTTCTCACCTGGTTGCCGCCACACACGCTTGACACCATCTGAACTCAATAAGTTTATCTTGGTCTCATCAGACCGCAGGACATGGTTCCGGTAATCCATGTCCTTAGCCTGCTTGTTCTTTGACATGAGGCGCCATGTTGAACTTCCAGTGACCAGTATGAGAGAGTGAAAGCGATAACACCAAATTTATCACACCCGCTCCCCATTCACACCTGAGACCTTGTAACACTAACGAGTCACATGACACCGGGGAGCAGTGTTTTGGCAGCAAATTTCGATTTAGTTTTAGTCTTAGTCCTAGGACTAAAATGGAATTTTAGTTTTAGTCCCATTTTAGTCTTCTGCAATTGTTTTAGTTTTAGTCGTATTTAGTCTACTAAATCTCCAGGACATTTTAGTCTACTAAAATGTCCTACATTTTAGTCGACTAAAATCTCCACTACATTTTAGTTAACTAAACTCATTTTAGTCGACTAAAACTCATTTTAGTCATCTAAAATCTAATGGGTGTAGTTAAATTGTAATGCATTATTTAAGCATTTCTCTACAATTTCCAAACTCATTATATACTGCTGGAGTGAATAATCAAATATGTTATTATTTATGGTATTGAGGTATAAACATGCACTACAGACCAGTGCTCATTTTGACGTCAAATTTCAATTTAGTTTTAGTCTTAGTCTTTTGACTAAAATGGCATTTTAATTTTAGTCCCATTTTAGTCTTTTGACTAAAATGCCATTTTAGTTGTATTTTAGTAGACTAAAATGGTATTAAGTTAGTCGACTAAAATGTTTTAGTCGACTAAATTAACACTGCCGGGGAGGGAGAATGGCTAATTGGGCCCAATTTGGACATTTTCACTTAGGGGTGTACTCACTTTTGTTGCCAGCGGTTTAGACATTAATGGCTGTGTGTTGAGTTAATTTGAGGGGACAGTAAATTTACACTGCATACACTGAATACAAGCTGTACACTCACTACTTTACATTGTAGCAAAGTGTCATTTCTTCAGTGTTGTCACATGAAAAGATAGAATAACATATTTACAAAAATGTTAGGGGTGCAGGGTTGCCAACCTCCCGCAGCATTTTTTACTGGTAAAACATGGAAAATTTACTGGCGGAGCACATTTTTTACTGGCAACCAGAAAAATAACAGAACTGCTATTAAAAAAAGAAGACAATTGATATTTAAACACAACATGGAAACACTGACAATACCCATATCAAGTAATTTGCCTGGTTTACACTTAAAAAGTCAGTACAGCAGGACAAATTATCAGACCCTGATAAATAATAAAAAATAAAAATCACAGATTTTTACAAACTGTCTGTAAATTTACTGGCGGTTGGCAACCCTGGAGGGGTGTACTCACTTTTGTGAGATACTGTATGTCCTCCATTCCTGGGTGGTCACATGGATACAGCAGGAACTAAAATAAAATCTCTACAATAAAAACGTATCTGAGGTTCTAGTCTTTCCCCTACTCCATCATTTATTTATTAAGTTTTGGACTAGATTCCACCGAAATAAATCTGTAACATAAAGTACATTTTTAAAGCAAAAATTATTTTATGTTCCTGTTTGCTTCTGATCTAGAAATTTTGAAAAAAGGTATTTTCCTGATGGATTGCTGAAATGTTTGAAAAGGAGAGGCGAGCAATAAGGTCTTCAATCCAGTGGATCAGCACTGACAGCATAATTGTAAGTGTTTTCAGGCAGTCAGGGGCGGACTTAGTGAAGGCTGAATGATGATCCTGCATGACGGCGAATTTAATATACAGCAGTTTCAGATAATATAAACATTACTGCTGTGTTGAAATGAGAAATTCTAATTAGTTTATGTTAAAAGAAGCCAGCGCTAAGAGACCTATGTAGGCCACTATTGCTAACCACTTCTGAAAATACCTGATTGTCATCGTTGTGCTACAACCATCTCCACATAAATCTCCGCCCGTTGTAAGGAAAGGGATGACATCCAAAACAAATAGTATTTCTTTATTAAGTAAACATGTGCAATGCTGTAAAACAACCTACGCGTTTCAGACGTTAGTCCTTAGTCATGGCTCTGACTATTTTTTTTGGATGTCATCCTGAGTACCACCCCTTTCCTTTCTCAGTCATTGACCCAGAACAAGTTTGCAGATCTGGAATTCCAACATCACCTGGACTTTACTTGATATATGATTTAATTGACTTGAAAAGAATTAAAGTCAGAGACAGCTAGGCATTTTCCAGCTACCACCAGCCCCAAATTACTCTCAGCACAGGTTTCCTTTCATTGTAATCACTTCAGCCCCGGAAGGATTTCCCAGTTTAGGACCAGAGCACTTTTTGCGATTCGGCACTTCATCGCTTTAACTGACAATTGCGCGGTCATGCATTGTTGTACCCAAACAAAATTTGCGTCCTATTTATTTCCACAAATAGAGCTTTCTTTTGGTGTTATTTGATCACCTCTACATCATTTCTGATCAACGCTATAAATAAAAAAAGAGCGACAATTTTGCATTAAAAAAAAACAATATTTTTTCCTTTTTACTAAAATACATATCCAAAAAAAAATAAAAAATGTTTTTTTTCATTGGTTTTGGCCGATTTATATTGTTCCTCATATTTTTGTTAAAAAAAAATCGAAATCGGCGTTTATTGATTGGTTTGCTCAAAAGTTGCCGCGTTTACGAATGATGAGAATTAATTTATAGGGTTTTTAATTTTTTAAAATATTTTACTAGTAATGGCGGCGATCTGCGATTTTTATCGGGACTGCAATATTGCGGCGGACATGTCAGACGATTTTGACACTTTTTTGGGGCCATTGTTATTTTTACAGTGATCAATGCTATGAAAATGCATTGATTACTGTATAAATGTCACTGACAGGGATGGGTTAACCTGCAGGGGGCACTCTAAGGGGTTAACTGTGTTCCCTCACTGTGTTCTAACTGTATGGGGGTTGGGCTGGCTGAGGGAGGGGAGTGATCACGGCTCCCATACACAGGAAGCCTGTGATCACAGCCCTTCCCCCTCTATGAAAACGGAGATCCGTTTTTACATACACGGACACCCATTCTGTCACTCCGGGGGTGTGATCCCGGGTAACCAGCAGGCATCGAGTCCACCATACCCGCTCCCTGGCCTCCCCCCCCAGAACGCAGTGAGCGGGCGCTCACAATACTCGTTCTCGCGCCCCCCATCAGGTGACAGCATTTCGCTATAACGAGCCAGGTTGCCGCCCGGTGGGCGGTCGGGAACTGGTTAAAGCAGTATTAAACACAAAACCAATGTAATATTGCAGCTTACCAATCATTAGATGTGGTGGCTGCATTAGTCTTATTTATAATGCCTTTTTCCCTCTGTTTTCACCTAGAATCTGGCCAGTTGCACACCTCCTGTATTAGAGTGCCCCCACTCTGGTTGAAGGAGCACTGGGGCACCTTTAGACAGCAGCACTGTTAATCAGGGAGAATGGGAGTGTTAGATGTACTAGCAGATTTAGATACACTAACAAAATGAATGGGAACTTCAGCTAACCCTTTATAAGCAGATACAGCAAAGAGTTTTTTTTTCCTTTTGGGATAAAGATTTTACATAAATAAAAGCTGATCATTGTAAACACCCCTGTAACTAGTAAATGATATCAATGCTGCAACTGCTACACCTGCAGAACAGCTTGTTCTGATAAAAAAGGCAACAGGCTTACTGGCTGGATCACAAGGTGAATATAAAGGAAAGCCTAAAAAAAAGAAAACAATTGCAGCCATCACAAGAATTAGCAAGCTGCAATATAAGAAATGTTTGCTTAGCCACTTACCAACTGGAAGGTTTTCCAGCTTTAGGACCAGAGCACTTTTTGCGATTTGGCACTGCGTCGCTTTAACTGACAATTGCACGGTCGTGCGACATTGCACCCCACATTGCGTACTTTTTTCCCCACAAATAGAGCTTTCTTTTGGTGGTATTTGATTGCCTCTGTGTCATTTCTGATCGCCGCTATAAACAAAAGAAGAGCGACCATTTTGCAAAAAAACCCAAATTTCTTACTTTTTGCTAAAATTCAAATCCAAAAAAAAATATAAAAAAATGTTTTTTTTCACCGGTTTTGGCCGATTTATATTCTTCCTCATATTTGTGATAAAAAAATTAAAATCTGCGTTTATTGATTGGTTTGCGCAAAAATGGCTGCGTTTACAGATGATGAGAATTAATTTCTGGGGTTTTTATTTTTTTTTATTTTTTACTAGTAATAGCGGCGATCTGCGATTTTTAGCGGTACTGCGATATTGCAGCAGACATGTCGGACATTTTTGACACTTTTTTGGGACCAATGACATTTATTCAGTGATCAGAAATTTAAATGTCCACTGATTACTGTATAAATGTCATTGGCAGTGAAGGGGTTAACTTGCAGGGAGGAGAGCTAGGGGTTAAGTGTGTTCCCTGGATGTGTTCTTACTGTGGGGGGGTTCGGCTAACATGGGCATGAGAGATCTAACTGATCCCAGCGACAGGGCCCATGCCTGCACTGTCAGAATGGGGAACCGCCATGTTTACATCGGTGGTTCCCCGTTCTTTGCCTGTGGCCGCTCATCGCGGCTCGCCGGCGGACACCGGGTCCGCCTGAGCTCCTCAGGAGTGCGGCGGGCACGCGTGCGCGCCCCCTAGCGGCCGTTTGCAGATTGCCGTCTTTTTACGGCGATTCGAGCACAGCAACCCGACTGCCGCCGTGAAAACACGGCAGGCGGTCGGGAAGTGGTTAATACCAAATAATTCTCTGCAGTCCACTGCAGTTTGTCCCGTTGGAGCTCCACACAGCGGTCACAAGGATTGTATTTCCTATAACATCTTCTATGTAACCTCCCCTCTCTTTGCTTCCTGTATCATCAATAGCATTTTATTTCCAAGGTAGTTTAGTGCAATGTGAATGAGAAGCTATTTATGCTGCCCGCTCACTTTGAGTGCAGAGCTTGTCAGTCAGGGTAGATGTTCACCATCATGTTTCCCTCTTTGATAGCTCATCTGTCTGCCATAAGTAGGGGTAGAAGGTGATTCCTTAACCAGTTGCTGCCCTGCCTATAGTCAAATGATGGCCAGTCGAGACATTCACCATTCTAGGTGGGTGTCATATGGCGTCCACCCGGAACGCATGTTTATGTGCCCCACATGCTGCGCTGTGGCATGATCTGTCACCTACTGTCCACTGCCGATACCAATCACAGCAGATAACATGACAATTGTACACAACAAATAACTTTCATTCATGCAGTCCATTGTGTACTCTTGTGTTGATCTCTGTGATTGGTCACAGTGATCACATGGTACAGACAGGGCCAATCACAGCCCATCTGTACCATGTGATTAGCTGTTGCCAATGATAGCTAACCACAATAGTAAACACTGAATGAATCCATTTCATTCAGAGAAAATGGTTGCTTATAACAGTAAAATTCACTGGTATAAGCAACCATAATGTGTAAAAAATAAATAAATTCCTGATCACTTCTCCAGAGTAGTACAGTGTTACTGTGGTAACACTGTATTGTTCTGGCCACAGTGTGTTAAAAAAAAGAAAAAAATGTAATAAAAAAGAAAATAAATTGAAAAACTTTATGTTTTACATACTGTCACTAGCCAGTGTTCCTGATCACTGCCACACCAGTTATTTGACGATGATGTGCTGCACATTATGTATAAAACAAAATTGTGAAAAAAAACAATTATTTTTAATTTCATTGTTTTCCAAAAAATGGTGACAAAAAAAAATACAACTTCAAAAAAACACACCATGCATCTTACTAAATACCTTTGACTGTCTACTTCGCAAAAAGGAGTCATTTGGAGTAGATCAGGATTGATCGATTTTCATATATATATATATATATATATATACTATGTTTTGTGGACTCTTAACTTTCATACAGACTAAATAATAAACAGTATTTTCACCAAAGAAATGTAGCAGAATACAGTTTGGCCTACATTTATGAAGGAAGATTATTTATTTGGAAAATTTTATAACAGAAAAGAAGAAAGTGGGTTTTTTTTTTCAACATTTTCAGTCTTCTTTAATTTATTTAGCAAAAAATAGAAAACGCAGTGGTGATTTAATACCACCAAAATAAGCTCTATCTGTGTGAAAAAATGTCTTATGGGTACAGTGCTGCATGACCGCACAATTGTCATTCAAAGTGCGACAGCGCTGAAAGCTGAAAATTGGCCTGGGCAGAAAGGGGGTAAAAGTGTCCAGTATTGAGGTGGTTAAGGGTTAGATGCAAAGCTGGTTTGAGCATTAACAAGTATTTAGAAAACAGGCAACATCACACATACTGTAAAAACAATCTAACATAGATAAATAAGTATATTTGGTAAATTATTTAAATCCTATTTGTAAATTTTAGTATGTTCTCTGGAGTAGAACAAGTTAATAAAGGGAGAATTTTTTTAAAACATTGTCAGAATATAAATGATTTAAGATGAAGCTGTTATTTCAGTGGTGGCGATGTTGGGTGCATTTCTTTTTTTTGTTTTTTTTTTACCCCATAGAGGGATACTGTCAACTGGTAAGCTTTCCTTTGCCTGAAATGATGGATAACATAAACACTAAGCTGTGCAACAGCTAATATGAAGTCAAATTGACAAATACGGGAACATTTGCATACATATTGGTAACTAATATTAATAGCAGGTTTCATATAATTTAATTTGTATTTTAGATGTATTGATTCATGACATCCATTCACAGTCTGGAAGTTTTCTAGCTTGCAGTCGTGCAGCCTCCAACATTTTTTTTTTCACATAAAGTCATTTTAAAGTGTTTTTTTCTAATAATGGTCTGCCCAGAATCAATTTACCCTTCCATTTGTAAGCAGATCCACAATATGTCTGTTTTAAGGTCAAGGAGCCATTAGCTCAATGTCCCTCATAAAATTTCCATAGCATGCTAATAAAGTAGGATTTTAATGGACTATTAAATCCCACTCTGCTTTGTTTCAAGTCACTAAACGAGTAAAACTGTCATATATCCTAACCTATCCTAAATTCATAGCAATTTAAATGTAAATTGAAATGTGGGTCATCATAAGAAGTAATAGACCGATACACAAAGTGCAGTAAAAGTTGTTGTCCAGAGAAGCAGCTAAACATGGAAATAATATATGCAGGCTGTTTTACCTGTATTTTGGTCCATCCTGTCCTGAGATTTACACAGTCTTGCAAGACAGCACAGCCCGATTAGTGACCCAACTTTTTTATTCCACAGTTAAGCAGCTTGGTCACCTCCCACCCATCCACCTGTGGTTGAACAATGAATTTACAGTGATGAGCCACCTCTGTGTTCACTTGGCTCTCTATCTCTTTCGGAATGATTCTTGCATGTATGCTGCCACACAACTGATTGGCTCATAGTGCTGTCCCTTCCTCACCCAGTTTTAGCCCTGCTGTTAAAAGGTTTAAAGGTTATGTCAATTAAAACCTAGTTTTGGAAAGTTTATAGAAGGATTAGAACTTTTGTCAAGACCCACGATAAAGAGATTTCCCATCACTTCCATCCCACTGACAATGGTTTCACCAGGCAGGAAGTAAGGGAAAGTCTGTAACAGGGAAACAGACACTAATACATATCTGACAGAGGTTCTAACTTTCCCCTTCTTTACTACAGAAAACTATTTGTATGTCGATCTATATTGCTGTTGGAGAGTTACGGCATGATGGCTGAATGAGTAGAGTTCCATCTCTATTTTGTGTAGCTGCCATAACATAAATGGGTTATGGAAATGTTTCCCCATGGGTTACCATTAAAGCAAACCTGTGCTTTGCCCACTCAAGGGAAAGTAAAAGTGCCTCCCGATAGCCCATGAAGAAAGGTATACTCACCGCTCTACGCTAACATGTCACCTTAGCTGCCAATCCCTTGAACATTATAACACAGGGAAAGCCTGAACTCATCCAATACCATTCATCAATGAAGTTTATTGGGCGTGAACTTCTCCAGGAGCATGGATAGGTGAGTTTACTGTACTTTGCTGGGGGATATGGTATCATTATCCCTGAATGAGTAGATGAGTTTGACTCTCCAGTGCCCTTCTCCCAGGAGCACACTATCATCGTTCTTAAGGCCTGTACACACGGTACAACGGTTGTACAACAACGGTCGTACAACAGCTTGTTTTACGATCATCCGACCGTTATTATGCACGATTACAACAGCCAATGTGCGATGGGCGTACAACATCAATTGGATGAGCAGACTAGAAAACCTTTGTTGTACAACAATTGGTTGTATGACTGTTGACTCATGTGTACATAGAAGTTGGGCCAACAAAGCTATACGTGCAAAACACGCATGCTGAAAAGTCAGGAATAGTGTTGAGCGAACCCGGACTGTAACGTTCGGGTCCGTACCGAACTTTCGGGTGTCCGTGGCACGGACCCGGACCCGGACATTTCAAAAATCGTTCGGGTCGTCTTGGGGCCTGGCTTGGGCTTGCTAAAAACTTTACAGGCCCAGGCCCAGGCACGGTGCCTGTGGGCTTTCAAGCCATGCCTGGGCTTGCAATGTCAGGCCCAAGCGAGTTGTGATAAGGACTGAAAAGTCGTACGCACAAAACGTGCATATCGAAACAACCGGGTTGAAGATACATGTGTACTCAGTTGTCAGTATGTTGGTTAACAACATGTTGTTTCCAAAAGATCAGACGAGTAGGTTAACTACAACATGCGGGTAGCGTGTAACCGACAACATTAGCACGTATTATTGCCAGCCTACTAGCATTTTGTTCGACAACATGCTGGCAACAACATGTTGGCA
>BLSH010293217.1:1153860-1164304 GCA_018402905.1 Glandirana rugosa | reverse complement strand
AGCTAGGGGTTAAGTGTGTTCCCTGGGTGTGTTCTTACTGTGGGGGGGTTGGGCTGTCAGGGGCATAAGAGCTCTAACTGATCCCAGTGACAGGGATCAGTAGATCTCTCATGCCCCACTGACAGGGCGGGGAACCGCCGTGTTTACATCGGCGGTTCCCCGTTCTTTTCCCTGTAGCCGCTCATCGCGGCTCGCCGGCGGACATCGGGTCCGCCTGAGCCGCGGGCACACTCCCCAGGAGTGCCCTGGTGGCCAAATGCGAATCGCCGCTTATTTACGGCGATTCACGCAGGGCTCCCCGACTGCCACCGTGAAAAGACGGCGCGCGGTCGGGAACCTGTTAAAAAAAATAAAAATAAATAAAAAACGCAGAGGTGATCAAATACCACCAACAGAAAGCTCTATTTGTGGGAAAAAAAGACATCAATTTTATTTTATTATTTTTATTTGGGTACAACATCGCACAACTATGCAATTGTCAGTTAAAGCAACGCAGTGCCGTATCACAAAAATGGCCTAGTCAGGAAGGGGGTAAAACCTTCCGGGGCTGAAGTGGTAAAAAAAAAAAAAAAAACAGGGCTTTAACCACTTGCTGACCATCATTTTATGGCGGCAGGTCAGCTCTCCTGCGCAAATCGCCATAGGTGTACAAAAAGTGTCAAAAGTGTCCGATCTGTCCGACGCAATATCGCAGTCCCGATAAAAATTGCAGATCGTTGCCATTACTAGTAGAAAAAATAATAATAATAAAGTAGCACTGCCTTCTTGAGGGTTGCTTAAAGAATCAATTCCCCCTTGGATTTCCCCATTCTGAGAATCCTCCACCACCCCTGACACTCCGGGTTCACTCATATTGCAAGGTTCCATTAGCAATTACTCAGTTTCAGTAATGAAGACCACAACACAGATAGAGTTAGAAATGTTTACTTAACTCTTATTTCTGCAAGAAATAACAATCTCGAAGTAACAGAAATATCACAATACTTCACATCAACAACTTAAACTTAGGGTTCTAGTGAACAAAGGGAGTAGATAATTTGTTAACTTCCGTCACTCCCTGTATTCTCCAAGAAGAACAACAGTTGAAAGGAATACAGTACCTCCAATTGAGTTTAAACAATACCCAAGGGTTCACTGGAAAATAGGCGATTTGGTAATATCTACTAAAGCTGAAAAGGGAAATAATACAGTAATGCCGGAAGTGATGCAACCGGAAACCAGGGTAACGTGGTTTCCGGTTGTATCACTTCCGCTGTCTGCAATGTAGGTGGACTGCCTTTCGGCGTCCCCTGTTTGTATCTGCATGTAGCTGAAAATAAAGGAATGTACTACACCATATTGGACCCGTTCGGTTCTGTTTGTTCTCTCCTCTACTGAGCACAAGGACGTTTATGCCAGCAGTATCATCCCTGGTCAGCTGAGGAGGAAGAACCACCGACCTACTAGGCATTTATGATTCATGTCATGGGAATCCACTACCTCTGGTAAGTAGGTTGTGTGACTGGTGTGCCAGGTGGAGGGACGTTCTATTCATCCAAGTGCTACAGCAGCTGGTATCGGCCAATTATTGTATTGACTTTTGAGGGGTGGATCTATCACTTGCCAAATTGTCCGGTGAAGTGTCACTTTGGGACTGTTTTTTTGGATTCATCGTCATTGCCATACTGAGACTTTTCTTTGCACTTTAAATAACTCATTTTGATTCCAGCATTTGCACTATTTTGTTATCATTGCACGTTGCGCACATTATTGTAGTTTGTTATTTCACTGTTTTTTTGCACGTGCTTCGTGCGACCTGCGTGAAGCATGGTGCAAACCTAGCCACCATGCAGATCGCACTAATAGTTGTTTTTGCATTTGCACTTTAAGTATTCAAGCTGTGATTTTCTCTATGGTATATAGTTTTTTTCGGTCATTGAGAATTTATTTGTGATTAATATTCATAAGAGGGGAGCGCGGTTTTTCCTTGATTTCATACTTAATTTTTGGTTTATCCACTATTATACGTGCAGCCTCCCTCTTGTTTCACTCACTTATCCGTTTACCTATTGACTCACATTTTTCACATTCACTATTTTTTCCCATTGCGCTGGTTTTACATATATATTCAATTCCCACAATGCTTCATCCTCATTGTAATTACAGTCTTATTCCAAGCGAACACTAGAGGAAGTTCCCCATGTTAGGCAATGAACACAATTGTCTGTATGCCAGAGGAATATTTCTGAACTCCTGGCTACACTAAAAACGCCATAAATCTATTCCCATAGTTTGTAGACGCTATAACTTTTGCGCAAACCAATCAATATATCTTTATTGTGATTTTTTTTAACAAAATATGTAGAAGAATACATATTGGCCTAAATTGAGGAAGAAATTTGGTTTTTAATTTTTTTGGATATTTATTATAGCAAAAAGTAAAAAATATATATATTTTTTCAAAATGCTCGCTCTTTGTTTATAGAGCAAAAAGTAAAAACTGCAGGGGTGATCAAATACCACCAAAAGAAAGCTATATTTCTGGGAAAGAAAAGGACGTCAATGTTGTTTGGGTACAGTGTCACACGATCGCAACATTGTCAGTTAAAGCGACGCAGTGCCATATCGCCCAAAAGTGCTCTGGGCAGGAAGGGGGCAAACACTTCCGGGGCTGAAGTGGTTAATATTGGTTTATATTTTTTAAGGTTTAACTTCAGACAAAGATTGTATAGAGTGGATTGCTGTTTACTGTGTTGCAATGCATTGCATTCTCTGAATAGGCAGTGCAGATCCTGTCATTCAAATGCTCCTCCTCCTCTATTCACAGAATGTGTAGCATTGCAGGAGTGTAGCAATATGAGTTTTGTGAATAGGCAGGCAAACAGCACAACGCTTTACACTAAGGCCCCTTTCACACTTGTGCGACTTGTCCTGCCACTTAGGACTGCAAAGTCGCATGACAAGTCGTACCCCATGATTTTCAATGGGTACCATTCATATCTGTGCGATTTCAAGTCGCAGCGACTTCAAAGAAGTCCCTGCACTGCTTTGGTCCAACTTTGATGCGACTTGAGGTCCATAGTCCTCAGGATTACACAGGCATTGCTTCAAGTTGCATCAAAATAGCAGCAAAAATCGCTTCAAAATCGCTGTAAAGTTGCTCAACTTTCAAGTCGCACAAGTCTGAAAGGGGCCTAAATATAACCGCTGTTAACTCTCACAGTTCTGAATGATCACCACTCAGCTGCTACTGTATGAAGGAAGCACTGAAGGGAAGAATTCAATAAGAAGAAACAGCCTACAGATCATGAAATATGACCCCCCCAAGAAAAAAATGCTAAATCAGCTTTAGCATGTAAAAGATTATATGAAATTTTAGTAATCGGTTTACCATTTAATTTGCACATAAACAATTTTAACCACTTAAGGACCAGCCGCAGTCCTTTTACGTCAGTACTTTGACATTAAATACCGTGGTTATGACAGCTATCCCCAGCATCCTCTTAAATGGCGGGCGGGCCTCTTTCAGGTAAAAGTGGTCTCTGCGGCGGATTCCCCCTCCTGCCATGCTCCGGTTATCTCCACCGCTTACCAGATCTGTCGGTATCGGCGGAGACGATCTGATGCTGTCCCCTCGCCTGGAGTCGAGTGAGGAAGAAATGGCCCTCACTAGGCTCCTTAACATTGGATGATGGTAGGGCCGTCAAATGTCACTTGACGCCCAATGGTCTTAAAGGGGAAAATACATTTTATTGAAAAAAATACATTTATTTATGTATTTATTTTTCTCATTTAAGTCTAAGTATGAGATCTGAGGTCTTTTTGACCCCAGATCTGATATTAAAGAGGTCCTGTCATGCTTTTTTTGTATTACAAGGGATGTTTACATTCCTTGTTATAGGTTATAGGACAGTGTAAAAATAAAAAATAAAAAGTAAAATAAATAAGAAATAAAAATTTTAAAGCCCACCCGTCCTGCTGAGCTCATGCGCAGAAGCGAATGCATATGTAAGTCGCGCCCACTTATGAAATCGGTGTTAAAACCACACATGTGACATATCGCCATGATCGTTAGAGCGAGAACAATAGTCTAACACTAGACCTCCTCTGTAACTCAAAACTGGTAACCTGTAGAAATTCTTAAACGTCACCAGTGGAGATTTTTAAGTGCCAAAGTTTGTCGCCATTCCACGAGCGGGCGCAATTTTGAATCATGACATGTTGGGTATCATTTTACTCAGCGTAACATTATCTTTCACATTATAGAAAAAAAAAATGGGCTAACTTTACTGTGGTCTTATTTTTTAATTCAAAAATTTAATTTTTTTCAAAACAATTCCACTTGTAAGACCGATATGCAAATACAGTGTAACATAAAGTATTGCAATGACTGCCATTTTAATCTAATGTCTGAAAAAAATATATATATAATGTTTGGGGGTCCTAGCAAAAAACAAAAACTGATTTGAACTTGTAAACAACAAATCTCAAAAAAAGGCTCGGTCTTTAAGTGGTTAATACCATTCATGGGTGACTATTGAAAAGTTTAAAGAAATTATGAGAACTGATTAAGATAATAAAAAAATGGGTTTTAGCTGACTTGCATGTGCAATAATCCCATAAAAAATATACTGCCAATAGCAAAAAACAAGAATTACTTTCATACTCACAAAAAAGCAAACTGCACAGCCAAGTTTCATTAATGTAAAATAGTTGTTGTAGCTGCGATAACTCTTATATAAATCCTTGAAATACAAAGTCCCTTAGAGGGTACAGTTAAGTTCATTTTCATGCACACAATGCACTTACATTTATATACTGTGTACATAGTTTATCCGGGGTGTTTTGTTTTGAGTCTTTTTTTTTTTAGGCTTTATTTGAATTGAATATGATAGCTTAAAAATTCTATTACCAAAAATCAAACACATGCTTTTGTATTACAAGAAAAGCCCCAGCAGAATGATCAATTAATGGAAATGAGACAAATTAACATTAGAGCCATTGTGCTAATTTGTGCTATAATATTTTTGGGGATGATACATGATGTCTGGCCTAATTTTATTTTAAATATGTCTTCCTGAAATATTGAGTTACCATAGTAACACTTGCTACAGACATCTTGTGCAAGCACTTGATGCCCATGAAGCATATGCTTGCTTAATTAGGCGTATATCTTTCTCAATCTCTTGCTATTAAGTCATCCTTAACAAGTCAAGGAATAAAGAAAATGTACATTCCACCACGAGAGAGCATCGCAGCGCTCTGCCGCACAAATCCTTCCATGGACTTGCTGTCTTTTCTCATTAACCCGCGCAAGAAAGTGTCGTTATGGCATTATTACTCTACATTGTTATGCCAGAATGAAATAATTACTATTTCCTATTTTAAATATTCTAAATTAGCAGCTTGCTTTATGATGCAGTAAATACCAACACTCATCATTAAGCTGGCCCTACACATCAAATATTGGTTGGAGATGTAACTATGATCCCATGTTCTCATCATATCTTTTGGCTGAGCTTCAGATATAACCAAAATTCCAAACAAGCCTACCTGTATAGTACCAAAATAGAAAAAAAAATGTGATTGGAGAAAATATTTTAAACACCATGGCCCAAAAGATAAATATCGATCCTTACTTGGGCAAAAAAGTTGAAAAAAATATTAAATACGGGGCAGACTTTATAGACCACTTGGTCTTTTTTCTGCCATGACTCTTCTATGCTTCTAAATTTATACAAAAATATAAACCAAAGAAAAAGGGATATTTTGGTGTGCATCTGTCTCAAAATAAATATCAAATGCTACAGTTAAAAGTCCCCTTACAAAGTGGGGGAACACCAACCTGCCCCCACTGTGTCCTGGGGAGAGAGAAGATCCAAATGTTACCCCCCTACCTATGTATGTCCTGCCAAATTCTTGTATCTCACATCCACGACATAATGGTGCCACTGGCGCAGACTGGACTTGACATAGGCGCATGGTAACTGATAGGCTATCCATATCTCACTAAGCTTTCTGTATAGTCTAATTGTAATGTGTGTGTGGCAATCTTTAACCACTTCCTTACTGGGCACTTAAACCCCCCTCCTGCCCGAACCAATTTTCAGTTTTCAGCGCTGTCGCTCTTTGAATGAGAATTGCGCGGTCATGCGACGTGGTACCCAAACAAAATTTGCGTCCTTTTTTTCCCACAAATAGAGCTTTCTTTTGGTGGTATTTGATCCCCTCTGCGTCATTTCTGATCGCTGCTATAAACAAAAAAAGAGCGACAATTTTGAAAAAAAACAATATTTTTTACTTTTTGCTATAATAAATATCCAAAAATAAAAAATAAAAAAAACAAATTTATTCATCAGTTTTGACCGATTTATATTCTTCTACATATTTTTGGTAAAAAAATCGCAATCGGCGTTTATTGATTGGGTTGCGCAAAAGTTATAGCGCCTACAAACTATGGACATTGATTTATGGCGTTTTTATTTTTTTATTTTTTTTTACTGGTAATGGCGGTGATCTGCGATTTTTATCGGGACTGCGATATCGGGGCGGACATGTCGGACGTTTTTGACACATTTTTGGGACCAATGACATTTATACAGCGATCAGAAATTTAAATGACCACTGATTACTGTATAAATGTCATTGGCAGTGAAGGGGTTAACCTGTAGGGGGCAGTGAAGGGGTTAATAATGTTCCCTGGGTGTGTTCTAACTGTGGGGGGGCGGGGCTGGTCGGGACATAACAGATCTAACTGATCCCAGTGACAGGGATCAGTAGATCTGTTATGTCCCATTCACAGAACGGGGAACCGCCGTGTTTACTTCGGCGGTTCCCCGTTCCTCCTCTCTGAAAAGAGATTGCGGGTCTCCGGCAGACATCGGGTCCGCCCGACCCGCAGGCACGCTCCCGCAGTGTGCGGTGGCACGTGCACGCGCCGCTCGCGCCGGCGGGAGCGCGCCCAGCACAAGCCAAATGGGAGGACGTCTATTGACGTCCTCCCGGCATTTTAGAGCCGCGCTGTAGCCGTCATTCGGCTATGGCGCGGGTGG
The DNA here is from genome assembly GCA_018402905.1 of Glandirana rugosa. NCBI lineage: Eukaryota > Metazoa > Chordata > Amphibia > Anura > Ranidae > Glandirana > Glandirana rugosa. The sequence goes on along the minus strand of BLSH010293217.1, from coordinate 1,157,273 downwards.
GAGGAGGTTAAAGTAGAAGTTCACCCTACCACTAAAATATGTAAATCTACAGGCATTCACAATCTAAGACTAACCTATCTATCCCTGTAAAGAAGAGATCAGTATACATACCTTTTTTTGAAGCCGGTCCAGTCTCCAGCAGTGAAAGCTCTGCAGAGGAGACAGCTGACAATGGCTGGGAACTTAATGGGAATTGATGTCATTGTCACCCATAGACTTACTATGGGGCTTCCGTTGTTGGCTGCCTCCTATGCACAATGAATTCGCCGCTGACAGCTTAGCATGGGACCGGACTGTAGCAGCTTCAAAAAAGGTTTGTATTTCTTCTTTACAGAGCTAGGTAGGTTAGTCTTAGATTGTGGGTGCCTGTAGATATAGAGATTTAAGATTTAGGGTGAACTTCTACTTTAAGACACTTAATAAAACTGCTATTAAAGTTCTTTGTGGCAGGATGGCAAAATAAGTACATTTTGAGTATTCATTATATTCCATGGGATATGCTGAAATGTTGCTTACGCCAAGAAGTAATTGCAGAAAGAACTCTTAGGGTGTACTCCCACTAGGCCCAGTTTAAGTGAACCCTGCCTAACTTTGATTCTCTCCCCTCCTCCGCTGGTTTGCACTCACACTGGTTTGTAAGGAAGTGTTCCCGGCACACTCCCCTGCTAGCCAGAACAGTGATCCCTGTTTTACTACACAGTTCTTTATGGGAAAAACTGTGTGCCAGCATGGTATGTACCGGATCGCAAGTGAACCGCGTATGGGACCACCTAATGCAAGTGGTCCCAGGTGTGGTTCGATTAACCAGTCCTGTGCGCCATTCAGAGCATTCATGCTATAAAAACAAACTGGCCCAAGGGGCTGAACCATGCCCAGGACTAGTTAAACGTGCTAATGTGAGTGCACCCTTAGCTATATTTAGTAGATCCGTGTAAAGAGCAATGATAGTGTGAAAAGGACAGTAACTCATAGCAAAGAATTAGATTTCATGCAGACCTTGCATTAAATTTGTCAGATAGAATCTATAAATCAGTCAGCTTTGTAAGTAAGTATAAGTAAGTGAAATGTGTAAAGACTTTTTCTGTGTTGTGATTTGGTTTAAAGATTCCAGCTCTGCCCACTCCATGCTGTTGAGGGATTACAATGCCAAACTGATAGAACCTCCTGGGGGTGCTTACAGTGTTCCTGTTAATACGATGTGTTAATGCAACAGATTCTCTACTTCATGATCGCAGATCTCTATCTGGCACATGTATAACGTGTCTGTTAATTCTATCTGGGGTTAAAGCTCATAAGCACCCCTCTGGGTGTGGTGTGTTGATGTAGCTTTGCATGGCAGCTATAGAGAAAGAGATAAAGGGGAGAGACTTTGTCAAGAGCAGTTCTGATCAATACAACTTCAGCTCATTAATGAAATGACAGAATGCAATCATTTGTGCCTGAAGTTTGGATCCATAACTGAAGCTAGAGGTGCTTGTAGAGGAGGTGTGAAGTGGTGCCGACATGAATTAATTACAGAGAGGAAGTGAGGGCAATATGAAGTAAACTGTATACCATGTTGAAGAGTTAAGCAGCCCTTAGATTAGCCTCTTTTTTTTTTTTTTGGTTGAATGTAAAAAAGAGACTCGATTTCCCCATCCACACAGTTGATGTGGATAGGGGAATCCTCCCTGTTAAGTTTTTGTATTCTGATAGAATACCCCACTGTCAGAATACACTGATTAACGCTGCCCCCTATAGCCTGCAGCACTCATTGAGCAGGAAAATTTGACAGGTTGGTTGTACAGAAGTCGATCAGTAGATCATCTTCTGTACAATCAGCCTGCCCATACATGTATCAAAATTCGGTTGGTCCCTTCTGAGCCGGCCGAATTTAGATCCATGTGTGGTTGGCTTTACCCTTATTTTCTGTCTGGTAAAACTTCAGCCATGAAAATTCTGTATTAACCCTTTGTGCACACCTATAAACCCTTTTTACATTTTTCTAGATAACGTTTTCATAAAAACAGAGATTTTTGGTTCACACATGTTGCAATACAAATTCAAGCTGGCTAATGGAGTCAAAGTTAGCCTTCTCTGGCCAGATTTTAATTTTAAGGCTTGAGTGTTGAGGATCTATTTAATCATTGCAACCTCAGCTTTTACATTTGACCGAATTGGATAATGCATTGTGTTTAAGTGAACTACAATTAATTTTAGTGTATTCTTTGCGTTTAAGAAAAAGTTGCACTAATATAATGTGACAAAATATTACAACTACCACTATTTTATTTTCCAGGGTGTTTGCTTTAAAAAAATATATAATATTTGTCAGTTTAACTAATCTTCAGAACTAAAATATACATTTAAACATGTGCAAAAATGGAAAACATAGGGACTTTAGTATGTAATAGTTCTATGCTGATATGGTGTATTGATTGCACCTATTTCTTTTAAAGCAGAACTTAACTATATTTGAGCACCACAAATTGAAAACACAATTGAATTAATTTTTAATATTCATAGCAAACTCACTCTTTCCTCCGTGTCTCCATACCTTATTTTCTTGAGAAATAATTCACTTAGCATTTCTAGCCATGGCCATTTTGAGAAAGGGTAGATGATCCATGTAGCATTTCCTTCCTGGAATCCATCTATCCTTAGCTTAGTCATGCAGGAGGATGTGCTTAGCCGAGAAAACTCCCCTCCACCAGATAAAAAACAAAATGCACATGAAAACTCCTGGGATGTATGACATCATTGTAGGCCAGAAACCAGGAAGCAACTGAAATGAAAAGAAAAGTTTAAACCAAATAAATATTTAATTACCTTTCTATGTATTTACTAAGGCTAGCAGCATAGAGATGAAAAATAGTTAATGTTGTTTTAGAGATTTTAGTTCCACTTTAATGTGATTTAAATGCAAAATCCAGTGATTTACAGTTGGCTGCAATGGTTAGTTCTTTGGCTAGGTTGTTTGTTTTCTCCAAAGTTAAAGGCAGTGTGGGGGTATCTGTTCGCTCACCCTGTCCCGCCGTAACCATTACCTCCTCTCTGCTATAGGCATTATTATGCACTTTTGGGAAATACAAGCATGTATAATCATAGAAAAATTGCTTAACCACTTCCCGCCCGGCGCATTGACAAATGACGTCCGGGCGGGGGGTTCATTATCCTGACTGGACGTCTATTGACGTCCTCAGGATAATGCACGATCGCGCGCCTGCACGATCGCGCGCCCCTGGGGGCGCGCATCGCGGCGATCGGTGGTGCCGTGGGTCAGTCTGACCCACCGCACTACCGACCGAGGTAAAAGGCTTCGATCCGAAGCCTTTCACCATGTGATCAGCCGTGACCAATCACGGCTGATCACAGTGTAAATAGGAAGAGCCGTTGATCGGCTTTTCCTTAACGTCGGTTGACATTTAGTGACC
>BLSH010293217.1:1123911-1141813 GCA_018402905.1 Glandirana rugosa | reverse complement strand
CATTTATTTGTAGGGCACTTGCCCTAGTTTGAAGATGATTTTAGAACAGTTATATGGCTTCTACCGTTAATTAATACTTTTCAGACACAGTTTGAAGATGATCCACATTCACCTCCATTTTTGCTTTTTTTATGTTTTTATTTTTTTAAAAATATTTAAAGTTATTTCCCTGTCCCCATTTTTTTGTAGGGCACTTGCCCTACCCTTACCCCCATTTTACTTCCTTTTGCAGCCCTCTAGGGCTTTCCAGGACTTTGTTACAGCCATTTTTGTGCCTAAAAGTTCGGGTCCCCATTGATTTCAATGGGGTTCGTTGTCCGTGCGATCGTTCGGGTTCCGTCCGGACCCGGACCCGGACTTTGTCCCGAAGTTCGGACGGACCAGCAGAACCCGAACTTCCAGAGGTTCGCTCAACTCTACTTATTACAAATATTTGGAAGCACACCAACAGTATTACCTTTGCAGGATAAGAAAATTTTGTTTTTTTAATACAGGAAGGAAAACGCAAAATGAAATGCTTCATGTAACAGGCATTTTGCATCTCATACACATCATCAGTTGGTTTGCATGGTCTTAAAGTAAACCTTCTAATCTGAGCAATTTAAACAAGACAATTGTTAAAAATGCATTTGTGATGTTTAGTGGAATCTACAGTTGGCAGATAGAAAAACTAAGCTATAACAGAAATACCAGTCAGGAAATTAAGTTGTGTTTATTACTAAATTATGCATGACCAATAGTGAGCTGAAGGAGGTGGAAGAAGGTGGGCCAGAAGTTAGTGCTTTCATAATAGAGCATGCTGCGTTTTGGGTCTCCCAAGGTGTGCTGCACGGTGTTTGTAAGCATATGCAGGCAATTCAGTTGGATTGATTTACTAACTAGAGGCTGTTCTAAGCCTCCCAGCTTTCTGAAATGAGAAGGAGGGACAGCCTTGCACAACTCTAGTTACACAAACCATGATGAAAAAATATACAAAAAAACACAAACACAGGTTTACTTTAGGAACATCAGTGGTTGTTATGCTGATGTGTATAAAAAAAATAATTTGGTATATTTTACATGGTCTTTAGAGGATATATTTGCTGCGACTTCCTGTACTAAACAATTTCGCTCTTGATTCTTCTAAGCAACCCATTGCTATTAGCTATGATTATGCAAATGTATATATTTTTTTAGAATAACATTCTATTGAATAACTAGAAATAGTTTTTTCATTTCATATTCTAAAAGCCCTCAAGTAAAATACTGTGTCACTGACAGAGACCCATATATTGAATGATAATTCGCTATTTTGCTCAGCAATCACAATGAATAAGTACATAATATTTAGATTACATCTAAATGAAAGGCTACATGTACAAATCTATATTTACACATCAGACTTTAGACTAAACTTGAAAACAAAGATTTAGTGTGCAGCAGGGATTCCCACGATTAGCTGCACCAGAGGCAGCCCCATTGAGAACAATGGGAGGTTGCCAGCTCCTGTAGCTAATCGTGGCCACTCGCTGGTAATCAGTCATGCAGCGCTCACATGCAATCAGCCCTGGACACAGGCAGTCTGCGTCCAGGGTCAATCATTTGCATTTGATTATATATTCATATATAAATAATATGTGCAAAAGTTTTAGCCACTTGTGAATAAATGCTTTAAAATTAGTATGCTTTCAAAAAATACTGAAACAAATAGTCATTTATGAATTCACAAACTTCAAAGTGCATAAACAGAAAAAATACTAAATCAAATCAATATTTGGTGTGTCTGTCCTTTACCTTGTAAACAATATTAATTCACCCAGCTAAACATAGACACAGGATTTTGAAGGCATGATCCAGTGCATAATTAAATATTTATGCCAGACAGATGTTTCTAGATGTGCTGTTAATACACATTTGCAGATGCAAAATAAATAAGCAACATGGTCTGCCAAGGAAACATCGCAGAAGAAGAAAGACACATGGTGCTACTTCCGTTGCCGATCAGAAGATGTGCAGTGGCACCATAAGCTCAGACTTGGCATAAACCAGTAGGACCCTGGAAAACCCATCTACAATCTGAAGAAGTCTACTCAGAAATGTTCTTCATGGATGGCCTGAGGCTAAAAAGTCATTCCTGCAACATGGAAACAAGACCAAGCAACCCACCTATACATGAAAACACGAAAACTGGTGTGAAGAAAGATTGCGGCAGAGTCTCTGAACTGAGGACAGGAGCCAGTTTGTTCAAAAAACCCAAGAGGGTGCTGGGTTAATTGTCAGCAAAGGTAAAGTAATATGAACGTTTTTTTACAGGTTTGAGGTTACATTTCTGCACATGGAGTTGGAGAATTGGTCAAATTAATGGTCTCCTCAATTCTGGAAGGTATAAGCAGATATTTATGCAATGTCATCAGAGAGGAGTCTGATTGGTCCTAACTTCATTCTGCTGCAAGACAATGAACCCATATATACAGCAAAAGTCATACAATTCTATTGTCTGTGAAAAGAAGAACCTGGAAGAGTCCTGAAAGAGATGATATGGCCACCAGCAGAGCCCTAATCTCAGAATCATTAACCTCCTTGGCGGTATGATTATGTCAGATTTTTGGTGCTGAAAGCGGTACAATTATTTTGCATGAAAATTTGGCGTTTTATATTGTAGGCCTGTAATTCTTAGCAATAACTCACTTAAATCTGTCCAAACAAGAGTCTAGTAGACATCCCGGGTATGAAAACGTTTGAAAAATGAAATCATAAATTATAATATAATAAATAACTAAAAATAATTATCAAAAATAATAATATAATAGTAATAAAATGTATTCAATAATGTAATCAAACCAAAAACGCAGAAATTTGCTCATTTGCAGAATTGTCGCTGTCGTCACTTTCAGTTTCTGATGATAAATTTCCCCAAAAATCAGTATCACTCAATTCTGCAAATCATTCTTATTTACTATCGCTGTTTTCTAGCTGATAAAAAGACACTTTTGACGCAAAGGGACACTTTTTGGTTGCTATGGACATTCTCATGTTTCCAGGCAGAAAGAATGACATTTATTATATAAAAGTGCATGCAGGGCTCTGGGCAAACCACTAGGGACAAAGGGGATGTGAAATGTTTTCATACAGTAATGTAATCTATAAGATTACAGTGTACTGTATGTGCTGTGTGTGTTTCACTTTTTGAATTTCCTGCCGGTCTCCGTCCCCGTGCGACGCGACGCTCGGCACACAGGAGTCATCTGCCGGCGGACACACCCCGCAGACACGGCGGGGGACATCGCTGGATCCAGGGGACAAGGTAAGTAACGCTGCCTGGATCCAGCAATGCAATCCCGAGTGTGGCTCGGGGTTACCGCTCTTGGTACTGAAAATCCACCCCGAGCCACACTCGGGAATACCGCCAGGGAGGTTAAGTCTGTCTGGAATTACATGAAGACACATAAGCATCCTAAATCCATAGTTGGTTCATTTGGTTAGTTCCCTTAGATATTTGGAACAACCTAGCTGCCGAGATCCATAGAAACACTGGGCCAGATAAACTAAGATTTGTCTGACATGACATTTGTTGTAGTACATATAGTTTATTCAGTGCAAAAAAGAATGAGTAACTGTCTTGTACCTTCTGCATGCACTACTGCCCACCTCTATTATGCCCAATATTGACAAACTCATTTTCTTTATTGTTAGTTATTTGGTGTTGATTGTGAGACTTTTTGTGCAAAGATTTTTTTTTTTTTCATTTGGAACCCTTCAAACTAAACTATTATTTCGCACATCCAATAAAAAAGGTTTCCATGCACTAAAATACTTGGTGTGCTGACAATGGTTCATCTGGCCCACTGTGTGCAAGTGTACCTAGGAGAATTGGTGATATTTTAATGCAAAAGGGTAGACACACCAAGCATTGATCAGATTTATTTATTTTTTATGAATTTTCTAGATTGGTATTAGATAAATGAGAACTATTCATTTCATTAAACGTTTAAGTTTCCTCATTTTACAACATTTTAAACTCTTGCCTAATATATATACTGTATATATATGAATATATATATATATATATATATATATATATATATATTTTCCTGTCCCAATGATATTTGGATTTTGAACATTTTGGGTTGTTGTGGAAACAAGGATTGGTGATAAAGCATCAGTGGAGACCTCTTTTTCCCATAATAACTCTTACAGGAGTGAATTTCCCTTCCTAGGGGGAGATTTCCTGTCACTTCCTGTTGTCTCCCTCCGTTTGTAAGTAGAAGTCGTTTGTAAGTCAGATATTTGTAACTAGGGGACCGTCTGTATAGTGAATCAATTCATTCATGAAGATGTGTCCAGTTCATAAATCTCACGGTGCAGCTTCCGCAAGGCATAAGGGTGACATCAACCTCCACCATCACCTGTCACACATCCTAATCACCAGAGATCAGTGATCCCCATTACAGGGATACCCCAGGGTAGGCCGAATACGAATCGTCATTTACGCTTTTTGGAACGCAGGTGGAACGCTCCATGGAGTCCCCTGCTTCCTATATGTTTCTGGAACTGTTTGTTTCATTTGAACCACTATTTTTAAATAAAACCAAGACTTTCTTCACTATTGGAGCGTTTTCATCTCTTTTCACATTGCCCTGTGATCCACGGTGAGCTGATGAAACTCTTCAGGTTCCACACAATCTAATTGTTGCCACTGGAGGAATTCCATGAGGAGCATGCAATCTCTGTAATGGAGATCACTGATCTCTGGTGATTAGGATGTGTGACAGGTGATGGTGGAGGTTGATGTCACCCTTATGCCTTGCAGAAGCTGCACCATGAGATTTATGATTTGGACACATCTTCATGAATGAACTGATTCACTACATTGATTTTACACATTAAATTCTTTATGAACTTTAACAGTTGTTTTATTATGTCATTTTGACCCCCAGGGGTCATTTGTATCATTACAATTAATTTTGCACTATTTGATGCACTGCACTTTACATTGCTATTATTGATCCTTTCTGACCTTTACAGGTCATTTGTAATATTGCACTTTATGGTATTATTATTTTTGTGGGAGCTCGGTTTTAATCACTCTCAGTTTTCTCATTTGTTATGACATTTATGTCTGTTCATATGTGCAGCTCCAACCTACCGTAATATGCATTTGCATGGGTATAGGAATCCTTGTAGTTTCATTTTTTGATTAAAGTTTTGGAATGGCCCAGCCAGAGCCCAGACCTGAATTCGAAAATCTGTGGGGTGATCTGAAGAGGGCTGTGCTTTGGAGATGCCCTCACAATCTGACAGATTTGGAGTGTTTTTGCAAAGAAGAGTGGGCAAATATTGTCAAGATGTGCCATGCTGATACTCATACCCAAAAAGACTGAGTGCTGTAATAAAATCAAAAGGTACTTCAACAAAGTATTAGTTTAAGGGTGTGCACACTTATGCAACCATATTATTTTATTATTTTTACTTCCCTCCACCTAAAAGATTTCAGTTTGTTGTTCAACTGAGTTGTATAGTTTATAGGTCACATTAAGGCCTCATACACACGGACGTTTTTTGACGCCGGCGTTTTCTGGCGTTTTTTGCAGCTCTCCATGTTAGTCAATGGCCCCATAAAAATGTCGGCGTTTTTGAGCTGTAGATGACGTCGGCGTTAGTGAGCTGAAACTAGAACCCACAGCCATCGCGTTCTGAGGCTGTAATGTTTTGGCATTTTTGGACGCCGACGCCACAATATGCCAACAAACACCAACAAACGCCACCTATTATTATACCAGCGTTTTCCGGCGTTTTTTGACGCTGACGTTTCTAGGTTGAAAAATAGCAGAGGGATGATTTTTTTTAAAAAACGCCTATTGACGCCGACGCTCACTAACACTCAAAAACGCCGATGCATAACGCCGAAAAACGCAGACTTTTTTTCCTTGACGTCGGGCCCGACGTTTTGTTTATTTTTTTAGAAACATCCGTGTGTATGAGGCCTAAAGGTGGAAAAAGTTCTCAAATTATTTATCTTTGTCTCAATTTTATACATCACAGAAACCTGATATTTCATAGGGGTGTGTAGACTTTTTATATCCACTGTGTATATATATATATATATATATAGAGAGAGAGAGAGAGAGAGAGAGAGAGAGAGAGAGAGAGTGAGTTTAGCTTTTAAAACTTAACAAAAAAAAATCCAAAAACATGGCATATTGCCATCATCACTGATCAGACTGACTATCTGCATACCTAAAACTGAAACATCCAAATCATGTAACACTTCATCAACGCTGTGTAAGCTGTGTGTATGTATTGATGACTGATGATATCCTTTGTGAAGAGTGATGTTCTGTCTCTTTCAAAGATTCCGTGTTGATGTGCAATGATTGTAGTGTGATGCTGACATGTATTGCATTCTGCTAATGCACCCGTTGATGTATAGTGTGATGAATAATGTTTTATTCAATTGTGCTGTGTTGCTGTAAGCTGCTATTCAGTCTGGAGAGTGATAACGGAAATGATAATCTTCTGATGTTTCAGACTAATGCATTCTGATAGTTCAGTCTCAATGAATGATGTTGTGTCGAATTCCAATGTTAAGATGTAACTAAAGGCAAGCTTTTTTTGCTCCATACCTGGGCAAAACTTTGTTTTTGAATAGAGTGGAAAGGGATTTTAACACTTTCAGTGAATTCAGGATTTAAATTGCTTTCATTGCCCCCATGAGGGAGATAAAACCTCAGTTTACCATTATCATCGAAAGTTAAAGTAAAAGAAAATCCCAAATTTTGGGTTGGCATCAGAACACTAAGGCTCCTTTCACACCAAGGTGTTGAAAAAAGCCTGTAAAATCTTGTAAAACGCCATAATTTTAGAGTGTTTTTTTGCCGTGCTTTTGAAGCGCCAGCGCTATAAATAGCGTCCCTCTAATGGCATTTTAAGTGCTTTTCAAGCGCTTTTCAAGCATTTGTGTTTCAATCATGTGACCTTTCCACAGCCTCAGTACACATTTCATGCACTTTTCAATCGTTTTTCAAGCGCTTAACCATTATTTTCAATGGACATGGGTGTTTTTGAAGAGCTATTTTGAGCGCACAAAACAAGCTGAAAAAGATGCTGCTTGCAGGACTTTTAGCAACGCCTAGCAAGCACAACGCCTCGGTGTGAAAGCATCCATTGAGATGCATGGGGAGCATTTTTGGTGTGCTTTTTATGTGCCAATTTTAGAGCAAAAACAGCTGAAAAACGCCTTGGTGTAAAAGGGGTCTTATAGTGGGTAAATCTTCCAGTGGGGCACTGGTGACATATCGGGATTCCATCACTTTGGAGGGATTTCCTCTCATTTCCTCATTTGGCTATTGGACAGCAAGTGAAATCTCTCAATGGGACACAGATGGAAAAAAAAAACTAACAGGAATTATAACCCTCCCTTATGCTATCCAGAATGAAAAAAAAGTTTTACCTTTAGTTACACTTTAAAGCTCTGGTGTCCTTGAGTACACTTGTTAGTTGTTTTGTTTACAAGGAACATGCTCATACCGCTGCGACTTCATGTAGTTCTTTATCCAGGTTTTGGTCAAGTTTTTTTTTTTACTGGCAAAAGAGAAAATTTGATAATTATTGTTTGTCGGTAGTTTTTTGGTAGTTGTCTACTTAATGAATGCTATCCATGAGTCTTTTAAAAACATAATGTGGATGAGTGTGTGTATTAGGCCACAAATCCTCTATAAAAACAAGCATGGATCATGCTACTTTTATGTCTGCAATATCTGTTGCATTAAATATGCATTTTGCTATTTTGAACCAGATCATAGAACTTTCAATCAGACAGAGAGAGCCTGAAAGTATACATTATCTGCTGTGCTTTATCTTTAGAAAATTTCTGTGACAAATCTGTTGTTTGACGCTAGTGTTATAGGTGCATCCTGTGTATACCATTGATTGTAAAACAAAAGTTTGAAATAAATTGTTTAAAAAATAGATATCCCATAGCTATTATAAGAGAAGAAGAAAGGAAGGAACAGAGTGTTGTTGTTACCCCCTAGTTTCATGGTTAGACATGTGCCAAAAAATGTGTTCATTTTCGTTTTCGTATCATTCTTTTTATGTTTTTCGGGTTAATCGTTATGATCGCAATTCGTAAAATTGTAAATTCATACATTCGTAAATTCGTACATTCGAAAATTCGCAAATTCCGAAAATTCGAAAATCCAAAAATAAGAAAGAAAATCTGAAAAATTCGAAAGAACGAAAATCCGAAAATGTGAAATAATATCTAACTAACTAATAATAACTATTAAATTATAGGTATTGGAATTTCCTTTCAAATTTGGCTGTTAGTGAACGTAACGAATACGAATTTATCCAAAGTTACGAATTATCTGAAATAATGAATGCTGCATCTAAACAAATGGAACGGAAGGGATTAGTAATAAACAATAATAATAAAAAGTTATTATTGTTATTTATTATTATTAATTTGTTACGCTCCATTTGTTTAGTTACGTCATTCATTATTTTGGATAATTCTTAACTTCGGATACATTTGTATTCATTAGGTTCACTGACAGCCAAGTTTGAAAGGAAATTACAATACCTATAATTTAATAGTTAATAATAGTTAAGTTATTATTAGTTCATTTTTCAGGTTTTTGAATTTTCGGATTTTCGATCTTATTTTCAGATTTTCGTTCTTTTGAATTTTTGCTCTTATTTTTGAATTTTCGAATTTACGAATTTTCGAATTTACAAATTGTTGAAAAAATCTGTTAAATGGGTTTTCGTTAATTCGGATATTTCTGAATTAACACATTTGTCAAAATTCTTTAAAGAAGGAATTCAGAACTAAACAAATTGCCCATGTCTATTCATGGTAAAATGCAGATTTCAGGTTCATAATAATATAGAATAAGCATTGGATTAGTTGGTTAGAGATGAATAATAGCCCCCCCCCACTACTCTATCAGAACCTCTTCCAGTACTCTGCCAGCCCCTCCAACCCCCCATCCCCACCAACACACACACACACACACACATACATCCCCTGATTTATCAGTATCCACTGCCTTCTCACTACCGTGCCTGGCCCCCAACCTCTACAGTTGCACTCATAGGCCAGCCTCAACTATCACCACTGCACCTTCCATTTCCCCCCAACCTTCCATCACAACCTTGCCTGCTCTGTAATGGGCATACGTTGCTTGTAAGGGCTGATGCACATAGATGTGTGCCACAGACATATGGCTGAACAGTGTAAAATACGCCTGTATTTGTGGCGCCCAGAAGCCCCAGTTGCTACATAATTCTAGCCACAGAAATGAATTACAAAATTAACTGTACACATTTTTCTGAATACAGAATTTTCACATTAAGGAAAATATGTAATACACATGTAAACGCACGTACCAGCATTTATATGCGTATACCTATGTTCAACATATTTTGTAATTTGTTCCCATTGGCAGAATCGTGGGGCTTCTGGACATTAAGAATATAGGTGCATTTTACGCTGCATGGCTATGCATGTACAAAATTTGGCCGTGTGCATGAGCACTAAAGTATAAAAAATTTAAGAGATAAAAAAAAGTAGGATTCACCCCAAATCATAATTTGCCTGTAAACGTTTTTAGCAAATTCTGCTTGATGCCATTGGGGTCAATCTAAAACATTGAAAAATGCTGGTGGTCAGGGGGTTATTTTCAACAGCTGCCTTAGAGAGTCACAGACTAGATTGGAGCTATTTGTAATAAAGACTTATATGCAGTTTAGGGTTGCCACCTCATCCCTTTAAACCTGAACACATATGAATTACACAGGTTCTGAGGCTCATTTAATGCAGATAAGGCACCAAGTGAGTTTAATTACCACCCTAATCAGCCACAGAACCTGTGTAATCCATATGTGTTTGGGTTTAAAGGGATGAGGGGGCAACTCTAGTATGGTTATCTTTGTGTGCCACCAACTTACAAGCAAATTTTGCCTGTTAATGTAGGAATCCTGTCTACAATTATATGCATCCATTTCACGTTTATAAGCAAAATCAGAACACTTCCTATTGTATTAACCAATCAAAGAAACCAGCAATTCAACGATCTGCAGTCCTTTCTCTTTTTTTAATATGAACAACACAGGAGTAAAAAATCCAGGAAAAAATGTTGACGCATTTCAGCCTCAGAGGGCCTTACTCATAACCTATTGTTATTGTATTAAGGAGATGCATAGTCATAGCATGCACTTTCATTTTATAAGACTTGCATTGTAGTAAGAACACAAACAATACTGTAGTTATATTTGATCATTCAATATAAGCTATCTGAAAATCTCTTTTTATGTTGTGAGTTGCTGCCTGTCTGGTAGCCATATCTTTAGACAACTTCCTCAATTCCCTGTATGCTTTTCCTTTCAATATCTGATGACTACATATCCCATGGTATCTTGCTGCCTGCAACCAGTGATTCTTGAACTGTCTCTGCCCCCTGAAACTCCTCCTCTCAGCATCTCTGTTGTACAGAAGGCAGGCTCTGGAAAATGTGTGACACAGCAGTGCCTACTCACGGGGCATAGTGAATATGTGTCACAAAATTCAAAAAGAGAAAATATGTGGGGATCTTCACCAAGTACATTTACAAACTTCAAGATTGTTCAGTAGGCTAGAAATAATTTACATTAACCACTTCAGCCCCGGAAGGATTTCCCCCTTTATGACCAGAGCACTTTTTGCGATAACTGACAGTTGCGCGGTGATGCGACGTTGTACCCAAAAGAAATTGACGTCCTTTTTTTCCCACAAATAGAGCTTTCTTTTGGTGGTATTTGATCACCTGTGAGGTTTCTAATTTTTGCGTATAAACAAACAAACAGTGACCATTTTGCAAAAAACCCAATATTTCTTACTTTTTGCTAAAATACATATCCAAAAAAAATGATAAGAAAATCTAATTTATTCATCAGTTTAGGCTGATTTTTATTCATCCTCATATTTTCGGTAAAAAAAAAAATCACAATTGACGTATAATGATTGGTTTGCGCAAAAGTTGCCGCGTTTACGAATGATGAGAATTAATTTATGGGGCTTTTATGTTTTTTTATTTTTTACTAGTAAGGGCAGTAATCTGTGATTTAGCGGACATGTCGGACCATTTTGACACTTTTTTTGGGAGCATTGCCATTTATACAACGATTACTGGGTAAATGTCATTGGCAGGGAAGGGGTAAACACTAGGGGGCAATCAAAGGGTTAAGTGTGTTCCCTGGGATGTGTTACTAACTGAATGGGGGCTGGGCTGACTGGGGGAGGAGAGTGATCGCAGCTCCCATACACATGGAGCATAGAATCACACTCCTTCCCCCCTGACAGAATGGGGATCCGCTTGTTTATATTAGCGGTCCCCGTTCTGTCACTGCAGGGGAGTGATCCTGGGTAGCTGGCGGACATCGAGTCCACAATACCCGCTGCCTTGCTCCCTCGCTACACATTGAGCGCGCGCACTCGCCTCCGGTGGCGCAGGCGTACCCACGATGCTCGATCTTGTCAGGTGACGGTGTTTCACGTTATCAAACCAGACTGCCGCCCTCAATCGATGGCGGGTGGTCCAGAACCGGTTAATGTGGTAATGAATATATGATTGTACATTTTGACCTTAGATAAGTTGAGCTTGTAGGGAGGCTTGGGCCAGTAATAAAGAAAAAGTGTACCTTTAATTAATCACTAGCTGCATCATAACCAACTTTTACCCATATTCATTATGCAGTATTCCAATTTAGACATAGGGGGTTGTTTACTAAAACTGGAGTGTGCAAAATCGGCGCAGCTCTGCACAAAAACCAATCAGCTTCCAGGTTTTATTGTCAAAGCTTAATTGAACAAACTGAAATTAGGAGCTGATTGGCTACCATGTACAGCTGCAGCAGATTCTGAGTGCACCAGTTTTAGTAAATCACCTCTGATAATCTGTAATCTTAGAAATGCTAAATTTATATGTATTTTGAATCTTTACGCAGATAAATTTAATGTAATCATTATATCTGAGATTAAATAGCAAACCATAAACTATGCATTCTTAGTGGTTACATTTTAAGAGGATACTTGAAGACACAATTCCACTTACATATGTGAAAAAAAGATGAAATGACAAACATTATCCAATTAACTGAAATCCCTTAGGGTTATAACAAAGCAAATGCAAGGCTAATTAAGAAAACACTAAAGCACAATATGCTAATTTAAGAACAAAGTAGTGTTTAAGTCTATCAACACTGCAGAGCATAATTGTAATTAGTGCTGTACTCTCACGTACTTTACCAATGTAAAATAGACACCAGCTCCCGCAAGGAGTTTGCTGGTGACATCCTTTCTTGTATCAATATTTGCATTTTCCTGACAAGATTTTATTAACCCAGACCTAGGGAGATGCACTAAAGCGGTATTTAACTATATCCTTTGTAATACTTAGGACTTGCATGCACGGATGTCACGCTCAGAATTCAATCAAATTCAGATTTCAAAAAGCATTCTTTAATTGCTTTTGAGTTGTGTTTATAATGTGTTTATGATGCATTTACTGTAGCTTCACATTGCATCCCTATTATGTTTATAGAGAGATAAAAGCAGCTAAAATACAGCAGAATATGATGTATGGTCCTGCACTGCGTGGCAATAGCAAGATTAGATGAAAAGTTAGCAGTCTTTCATGATCCAATTCATATTTTAAACACTGCATCCTAGAACCTACTAAGCTGTTTCACAAATGCCACAATAAAATACAAATGAGTGTAAAGTATATACAAGCAAATAACGAAGCTTCTCTCAGCCAGGAGAGTTCATTAGGGGTTCCAGGAAAGGATGAGATCATTAGCATAACCTAATTAGCATAACCCTAGATGGTGCCTGCATAGTTCAAGCATCAATGTCACTGGGCAGAACCAGACATTTGGGATCAGTGGAAAGTCTCCTCTTATCTCTAAGGAAAGTAACCAATTCTGCCTGCTGTCTGTAAACAAAATGGTTTTCCTGCTGACTACCAATGTAAGGAGACACCTTTCCGGGGACTTCCAATGTAATAGAGAACTTCTCCACTGACCATCAATGTAATGGGGTCACTTGTCCACTGACCATCAATATAAAGGGATCACTTGCCTACTTATTAACAATATATACAGTACAGGATTTCTCCACTGACACATAAGACACTGACACTTATCCATTGACCACCAATATAATGGGGGCATTTTTTCCACCAAATGTCTTCATGAGGGGGCACTTCTTCACTGATTTCAGAAAACAAGGTGGCCATTCTTTACTGACAACCAATGTAAAGGAGCATGACATTGACCAACACTGTAATAGGGGGCATTTTTCCCACTGGGCACCGATGTGAGGAGCCACTTCTCCACTGACGTCAATGTAAAGGGGCACTTCACTGCTGACCACCACTGTAAATGACAACATTGACCACCAATGTTAAAGCAAATTAGAGATCCCTGGACAGTTGCTGTATGTCACCCAGCATACTGGCTGGGGATCCTGGGTGACTCCATCAATTAAATAGGATTATGGCCATATTTGGTCTATGACATCACCCAGGATATCTGGCCGGATTGTTGACATATGGCAGCTGGCTGGGGACCTGTCATTTATGATGGAAGTAGGGGTGAGTGAACAAGGTAGGGTGTGTTGAGTTGTGGTAGGTCATGATTGATGTGGACCTACATCGCTGGTGATGTGCATAGAATTACATTGGCGGTCATTGTTTGTTTGTTTTTCTGATAAAGGGATTTTTTCACAGTTAGGTTGTTTTTATTTACTTTTTCAACTATTTTTTTGTGTGAATGAGTAACAAGGCGTACTATGAATCTTGTACTTATTCTCCTGAGGGGGAGAGGCTTTAAATGTAGGCACCTCCTCATTCTAAAAAGCGCTTTCAGATTCTAACTAAGAGATTCTCATTAAGTCCCACCCCCCACAAGACACCTCCTACATCCTCTTGGGCATGAGGGTGCATGCCATTTATTTTCTTAAAGAGATGACGCACATTGTGCCTGTCACAAAGTATACTGTCCATTTAAGAAAAAATATAGGTCGAGGTGTGTGGGTCCTCATTTGCTGGTCAATGCGTTTCGCTATATGCGTAGCTTTCTCAGGACCATGTAGTGTGGGGTATCTTATTCTACTCAATAAGATGGAAAAAATGTTACTTATTGTGTATACATTACATGAAATCCAAAAACAAAATGTTAAACATCACTCACATAGAACATGGCGGAGCATCCCCACGCTATAAAGGTCTGATGAGCGGAAAAAGGGGCTGAAATCCTCACGTACAGTCAAAAGATCTTTCAATAATAAAAAGGTAACCCATCCCTTTTAGGGATATAATAAATGCACAGATTAAACCCAATCAACGTCTGAATACAGATCAAATATAAATACACAAAATGCCCCAGCATATTGAACATCGATAACAAAAATTGTTAGATATCCATATAGATGTCCTGGGCTGAAAGAAGTTGAACTCAAAACAATCTTGAGTATTACATGGTGATAGAGTCTATTGTAGATGAATCAATGTTTTTCCAATGGCCTATGATTTAGATAAATAAAAGGAGAAAATATTCTAATTAGAGACCTCCAGAAGGCTAATGGATTATATATGTACCTTTGAATATAGTCAGTCCACATTTGCCAGAGGATACTCCCT
The DNA here is from genome assembly GCA_018402905.1 of Glandirana rugosa. Taxonomy (NCBI): domain Eukaryota; kingdom Metazoa; phylum Chordata; class Amphibia; order Anura; family Ranidae; genus Glandirana; species Glandirana rugosa. The sequence continues at coordinate 1,127,150 of BLSH010293217.1, read as the reverse complement.
AATATTAGTGCTGGTTGGGGTAAAATACGTGCAGCCCGACTCTTATGGAATTAAGGCTGAATTCTATAGATAGATATCCAAAAAGAATGGGACAATGGTAAGGGCCAAGGATTTAAAAAAAGCCCCAGCCTGGTCATAAGGCATGTGCCATGAGTTTTTCTTATATCTAAATGTTGTTTTATTTTTGCTTTGAGTTTTAGATTTGCAGTAGGGGAGAGTTGGCTTTGGAGTGATGAAAAAGTGATGAGAGTGAATAATATGGATTCAGGTCCTGGCCCTACCAACCAACAGTCAGGCCAGCTGTTGCTGTGAAAAGATAACTGACTATCATGGGCTGAAGATATATCAGAAAACTTATATCAGTTGATTTGATGAGCCCAAACTGGAAGTGCTGTAGCCTCCTAAGAAAAAACACACTAACAAAATCAAAGGCCAACTGCCCAAAATATAAAAGACATAGAAGGTAACTTGTATAACTGCAGCTTTTCTTGGAGGTTTTGTGGGCATCATGATTTCCCAGACTAAAATAGGTCAGTCTCAAATACTACATTATTATTATATTATTCATTATAATATGATTTATATAGCCCCAACAAGTTGCACAGCACTTTACAAAATAAAGGGAGACAGACCAGCTAGAATGCATTTCGATGTAAGAGTGTTAGGAGGGTTCTGTTCATGGGAGCTTACAATCTAAGAGAAAAAGTATGAGGCAGGATAGGCTTCACTGGAAATATGAGTTTTCAAGGATTGTCTAAAGGTGGACAGAGTTGAAGATTGGACAAGTGAAAACTGATTGGTTGATTTGTCACATACTGTATTTGTAAATCGTATTAAGCATTCTTTTAAACAAACAACATTTTCATTTATATTAAATAAGTCTAAGGGTTGCATATGCAACATGTCCTGTAAGCTGAAGTCATTTTATAATTTCCCAGAGCAAGTTTTTAAATATTCCACAATTAAATTCCCTTTGGGCAGTAATTATTGCCCTAGAATTGTATGTGTCTGTCTTTACTTATAATGAGTTGGTGTTTAATGAGTTCTTCCTTTTTGGTGCACTGAGAATGAAGTGTGGATTTCTTATGCAGTCCCGGGGAGATCCTTAGAACAAATGTCAAGGTAACCATTTGAGAGCCCTTTCTCTGATGTTCAGACTTCAGAGCATACTTATGCCATCACTTCCATGAGCACTACATCTGGTACTTCACACAATCATTTTATTATCAGATTTTGGTTATTTACAGTGAACTCTACACCTTTATATATATATAGTGCCTCTTTCTTGTAAAAGTGCATAATATAAATGCATTCTGGACCAAAAAAATCTATTTTTTAATCAGGTGAACATGAAATGTTGTATATGTTTCATATTTACATTTCCCAACAGAATATGGAGCTCTAGGCACCTTTCCACATACTTAACCTTAGCTTGGTGTTTACAGTGCTCAATAACTTACATTTAAGAGTACAACACATCATGCTTGATTTTCTAAAACTGGAGAGTGCAAAATCTGCTGCAGCTGTGCATGGTAGCCAGTCAGCTTCTAACTTCAGATTGTTCAATTAAGCTTTGACAAAAAAAAAAAGATTTTGTATTCTTCAGTGTTAGTAAATTAACCCCATAGCGTCAAAGGAGTGACTCATTCCTCTCTTTGCCTGATCTGTTCAGAGGGGGCCATATGGAGTTTTAATTTGTAGAGAGAGAGAGAGTCTGAAAGCTCATAGTTTCTGCTGTGCATTCTCTTTAGATACCCATAATGTTCTGTGTCACAAGTCTAATGGGTGCACCCTATATTGAATTTTCATAAAGTAAAGATTTTATATAAAAATAGTAAAATGACAAGCATCATAAATCTAGCCACTTTGCTAATATAACCTCTTGTCTCTACCTTTTCTTTCTTTATGGCTTGACAGCTGTCCCTGTAAACTGCTTTGTTTCCATTCATGGTTGCTGAAAAGCATATGCTCATTCATGGCCAATTAACAAACCAACACCTCGCTCAAAAAGTGACACAGAGGCTGATTAAGTTGGAAAAGGACAAAGCCACAGCTTATTAGAACTTTTTCAAATGTAAGAAATAACCACTGCCTGTCACAGTCATACTTTGAGCACAGGTAAACCATAAACTGACATATTGTAATAGGCATGTCCTTACCATCAGTGGCAGACAGGCTACAGACCAGTGGTGGTGAACCTTGGCACTCCAGATGTTTTAGAACTACATTTCCAATGATGTGCAACTACACTACAGAATGTATATAATGAAATGATGAATGGCAGCACTCTCAACTCAATGCAATCATCTTTATTGAAGGAAGATAATAAAAATAGGTACAATCTGCAAGGCACAAGCTGGTAACGCGTTTCACACGAAAATCGTGCTTCTTCACAACCACAAAAATGCACATACACTGGTACTTAAATACATAGAGTATAATCATCAAATGATTCGATGCAGGTGTAATCATCTCAGATTTTTAACCAGCAAATGGACATTCCTCTTCAAAAAACTCTATTCACATCAAAAGGTGTTCCCTGTGGGTTCCAATGTAAAAACACACACAGGTATACCACATAAGGAAGGTTACATACTACACATTAAAACACCCCCAAAGAGGGATCATGCTAAGTAGATGAATACAAATAGATAAACCTACATATTATGGCCAACTGGTGTGTTCATCTGCAGAAAGATACAAAGGAACCACACAGTGAGAGAATAATAACAATACAAAACAAAAAAGAGAAACTTTAAAAAACAGGAGCCAGCAAGAAATTTATGACACGGCAGTAAAAGAACAATCCACACCACTCCATATATAAATAGTCATTTGAAGCTATATGACTGAAACCAATACACATTGTTATAAAAATATAGAGTAAAACATAATGTGAATCCGCAGTTATGTATATCTCATATAACCTAATATAATAAACACTCATATGGACTGGTGTGGGTGGGCCAAAGTGATAAGGAAACCCAAAATATGTATATATGATCACTCATAAAAGTGGGTCAAATCCCACTCAAAATTTAACCCTTCCGGCATTCTCGTATGCAAAGAGAAAATCCAAAACACTTCCCTCTTGCAGAGTCTGCCAAAGCTATCACCCCCTCTCCTGGGGGTCTTCACCTGTTCAATGCCTTGGATCTGCAGGAGAGAAGTGTCCCCCCCCCCATGTGCCTGATTGAAATGTCTAGCGACATTGGTGCCATGATTTTTATTAATGTTCC
>BLSH010293217.1:1098952-1116875 GCA_018402905.1 Glandirana rugosa | reverse complement strand
ACAGTTCTTATCAGATAGTGACTCACCAATAACCGATTTCTTCCATGAGCGTTTATTCATTGGAATAGCAGGTACAGCATACAACAAATGTGACAGATAGTCGAAAGATGGTAACTGCAGGTCAAAACATAGTAATGTGTCCTAGGATGCGAGTAGATTGAGTGAGGCCTTCTAGCATGTAGCCATATTCTTTACCTCATGAGAGAGAGGACACAGGAAGAGGAACTAGAATAGCAGAGTGCACCAGGAACAGGAAGTTACAGAGTAGAGTGAACTAGGAAGAGGAAATTAGCTCACAGAGGATGGGAGGTACACACTTAGAAAATACAATAGAAAGGTGTAATATCCAAAAGAACCACAAGATGGCATTATAATAACCAACTATAAAAACATTACTATAGCTGCATATTTATGTTACATGGAAATCATGTAACAGAACACTACCTCTTGCCCTTTTGAAGGTCCTGGAGTACCAGGATAAATGGAAACACCCAAAAAAAGACCCCATTTTGGAAAGTAAACACCACAACGTATATTCTAGGAGGCATAGTGAGTCTTTTGAACATGTCATTTTTTCCACAAGTTTTTGGAAAATGTGGAAAGAAAATGAAAATGCTTTTTTTTTTTACACAAAGTTGTCCATTTATACAATATTTCTAACACACAGCATGTACATAGCAAAAATGACACCCCACAAAATATTCTGCTACTCCTCCCAAGTATGGCGATACCACATGTGTGACACAGAAGCCCAACATGCAGGGAGCACCATCAGGTGTTCTAGGGGCATACATTTCAAATCTAATTTGACTACATTTTACACTATTGTGAGGCACTGTGGTGGCATGGATAGGCACTGTAGTGGCATGGATAGGCAATGTAGTGGCACGGATGAGCAGTATAGTGGCATGGATGGGCAGTGTAGTGGCACGGATGGGCACTGTAGTGGCATGGATGGGCACTGTAGTGGCACGGATGGGCAGTGTAGTAGCCCAGACGGGCAGTGTAGTAGCACAGATGGGCAGTGTAGTAGCACAGATGGGCACTGTAGTGGCATGGATGGGCACTGTAGTGGCACGGATGTGTCACGGATGAGAACTGATGTGGTATGGATGAGCATGAATGAGGCACAAATGAGCCATGGATGGGGATAGGTGAGCATGGATGGGGATGACTGAGCACAGATATGGATGGATAAGCACAGATGGGGATGGATGAGTACGAATGAGGATGGATGAGCACGGATGGGGATGGATGAGCACGGATGGGATGACTAAGCATGAATGAGGATGGATGAGCATGGATGGGGATTGATAAGCATGGATGGGGTGACTGAGCACGGATGGGGATGACTGAGCATGGATGGGGATGACTGAGCACGGATGGGGATGAAAGAGCATGGATGGGAATGGACGAGCACAGATGGGGATGGATGAGCACGGATGGGGATGGATGAGCACGGATGGGGATGACGGAACACGACTGGGTGGGTGAGCACGGCTGGGTGAGGATGGCTGAGCATGGATGGATGGGTGGCTGAGCATGGATGGATGAGCATGGATGGGGTGAGGATGGCTGGGTGGGTGAGCATGGATGGATGGATGGGTGGGTGAGCAAGGATGGGGTGAGGATGGCTGGGTGGGTGGTGGATGGATGGGGTGAGGATGGCTGGATGGGTTGAGGATGGCTGGATGGGGTGAGGATGGCTGGGTGGGTGGTGGGTGTAGCCTGTCCCCCACTGTCACTTAGCAGCGCTGTGGGCATTTCACATCGCCCACAGCACTGCACATGTCATCTCTCCCCCCTCTCTCCTCTCACACTGCACCGATCGGTGCGGAGAGGAGAGAGAAAAGCCGGCGTTCTGCCGGCTTGTTTACATGTGATCACACCGTCATTTGAAGGAGCAATCACGTGATGAAAGGCCGCCCACAGCCCACATGGATGTTCCCGTGTGCGCGCCCTAGGGGGCACGCGGGAAGCGCGATTCTGGGAGGACGTCAATGTACGTCCTCCCAGAGTTAAGCAACCGCCCTGTAGACGTCTTTTGTCTATGGGCCGGTTGCTAACTGGTTAAAGTTGAACTCCGTGCAGCAGTTAAAGTGATTGTAAACATTTGTTTTAAAATAACTAAATAAATAAGTAAAAAACAAACATGTTATACTTACCTGCTCTGTGTAATGGTTTTGCACAGAGCAGCCCCAATCCTCCTCTTCTCTGGTCCCCTGCTGGCATTCCTGGCTCCTCCCCATTGCCGTGTGACCCATTGCAAGGGGGCACTCATGTGGGCTCGCTCATGAGCCGGTTCTGTGTGTCTATAAGATGAACAGAGCCCAGCTTGGCCCTTCCCCCACACGCTCCCTCCGCACTGGCAGCCAATAGCTCCCGCTGTTGTGTCTAAGCCAATGAGGAGGGAGAGAGTCATGAAAGCCACATCGTTGGATCAAGATTGGGCTAAGGTAAGTATTTAAGGGGGGCTGGGGGGGTGGCAATTTGCATACTGAAGGTTTTTTTACCTTAAACACTTCATCCCAGTGGTTAACTGTGTTCCCTGGGTGTGTTGTAACTGTAGGGGGGAATAGGCTGCCTGGGACAACAAAGAGATCACTGTTCCTGATCATTGGAAATAGCAGATCTCTGAGATGTCCCGTCAGAACGGGGATCCGCCTTGTTTAAATAGGCAGATCTCCGTTCTGCCTCTGTGTATTGCGATCATGGGTCACCGGCGGACATCAAGCTGGTGGGACCTGCGGGCGTGCTCCCGCAGTGTGCGCACGCACCCACAGTTTCACGTTCACGGACCGCCCCATGGTTACGGCGGTTTGCGCAATAGAGCCGACCTGCCATGGTATATATACAGTAGCTGGTCGATAAGTGGTTAAAGTAGAAGTACAGCCAAAGCTGTACTGCTCCTGTGGATCAAAAGAGTGTAAATTGTTGCTGAATCCCGCTGTCAGGTGATGTCACAGAGCCAGTCCAGGCTCGAGAAAGATCGCAACCATATGGTCGGCATCCGCCCACATGCCTGGACCAGAACCTGGCTCAGCTTCTCAGTGAGTCGCTGAGAGCCTGAGCCGGCCGCTCCCTCCCCCTCCACAGCCCAGTGCTCCAGTGAGCGTGGGAGGGCAGAGCAGAGAGCCAGTGACTGACATTCACCAGCTCTCTGCTCAAGGAGCACTGTGAACCAAGCGTTGCTTGGCTGCTTGGTCCTCAGCCTTAGAGGCTGCATCCACCTAGGTAATTAAAATGATTAAAAAAAAAAAAATACTAAATCTTGAGAGTGCAAAATTGGATTGCAGCTGTGCATGGTAGCCAATCATATTCTAACTTCAGCTTGTTCAATTAAGCTTTGACAAAAAATACAGAGCTGCACTCTCCAGTTTTAGTAAATCAACCCCAATATGTATACAAGTGCAGCATTTGGTTTGTTGTTTGTTTGATCCTGAAACAAAATCATTAATGCTTAGCTTGGTTATAGGGTTATTCAGGTTGAAAAATTACACAAGTCAATCTAGTTCACCCAAAAGAAAAAATGAGTTAATAGATAACTTCCATATACAATTCTATACCCACAGCTAATGCTGAGGAAGGCAAAATACCCCTATGACTCATGGTCCAATTTGTCCCAACAGAGGAAAAAAATCCTTACTGATCCCCTGCAGGCAATAAGATGGATCAGCTATCCCTGGTGTTTCCTATAATATGTTAATATATTTTGTGTACTTGGGAATGCATCCAGCTGTTTTAAAAAACTGAGCTGGCCAGAACTAGTTTTTGAGGGAATCTATTTCACATTTTCACAGCTCTTACTGTGCAGCGACCTCTCTAGATGCGAAGGTTGAATCTCTTTTCCTCCAGATGTAACGAGTGCCCCCTTGTCCTCTGTAATTACCTGAATGTGACTAACTCTGCATCAAGTTCACTATATGGACCTCTTATGTATTTGTACACATTGATCATATCCCCCCTTAATCTCCTCTTCTCAGGAGAGAATAAATTCAGTCCCTCTAATCTTTCCTCATAGCTGAGCTCCTCCATGCCTCTTATCAGTTTGGTTGCCTTTCTCTGCGCTTTCTCCAGTTCCCCGATATCCTTTTTGAGAATTGGTGCCCAAAACTGAACTGTATATTCCAGATGAGGTCTTACTATTGATTTCTACAGGGGCAAAATTATGTTTCTCTCTCTGGAATCTAAGTCTCTTTTAAAGTTGTTGTCAAGTCCCCGCCCCCCCCCCCCCAAAAAAAAATCCCTGCAAAACAAAGGCATAATGAGCTAGTATGTGTCGCATACTAGCTCATTATGAAACGCTTACCTTGGAATGAAGCTGTGGCAGCGGACTTAGCACACCGCTGTGAACGGCGACATGCTGCTTCCTGGTCCACGGCTCTGGCCAATCACAGCATGGGCTCCAGCGCTGTGATTGGCAGGGCCACACTGACATCACTCCCACGCATGCCCACGGGAGCAGTCATTTACTGCATGTTTACAGAAGAAACGACACCCTGGGCCACCCCAGGGGCCAATTCTTCAGTGTGCATGTGACGATGACGTCGGCACATGCAGATACAGGGAATATCTCCTAAACTGTGCAAGTTTAGGAGATATTCCCAAGATCTACAGGTAAGTCTTATTAACTCTAAACAGGTAACCGGTAAAAATATTAAAGTGTCGCCTATGGGGATTTTTAAGTACCAACGTTTGGAGCCATTCCACGAGTGTGCGCAATTTCAAAGCGTGACATGTTAGGTATCTATTTACTCGGTGTAACATCATCTTTTACATAATGCAAAAAATTTTGGCTAACTTTACTGTTTTTAATGCATGAAACAGTTTTTTTTCCAAAAAAAAACTTGTTTGAAAAATTACTGTGCAAATACCATGCGAAATAAATATTTACAATGACCACCATTTTATTCCCTAGGGTCTCTGCTAAAAAAATATATATAATGTTTGGGGGTTCTGAGTAATTTTCAAGCAAAAATATGATGATTTTTACATGTAGGAGCAAAGCGTCAGAATTGGCCTGGGTAGCAAGTAGTTAACCTAAATATGAAATGTATCATGCAAGCTTAACCCAAAAACTTCAAAGTTAATGTTAAACTTAATTATTGACCCTAACCTTAATTTTGCCTCTAGCCCTAATCCCTAGGCCATTTTTACACTGCAAAGTTGTGCAGTGCGCCTGCAGTCGCGGTGAAACCCTTCTCGTTTTAGCAATGCTTTACCGGCACAGTAGCGCCGCTTTTGAGACGGGAGCGCGGCACTTTTAACCCCCCACCGAGGTTAGTGGTTAGTGCTGCTGCCAAAGCGATTTACAGGAGCTTCAGCAGCGGTGCCCATTCATTTCAATGGGCAGGGTGGTTTAGGAGAGGTGTATACATCGCTCCCGTAACGCCCCAAAGATGCTGCTTGCAGGACTTCTGTGAACGTCCCACAAGAGCACCGCCCCAGTGTGAAGAGTCACACTGAGAAGAATGGGCAGGAGTTTTGAGGTGGTTTTCAGACGTGATTTAGAGGCTATTTCTAGTGCCAAAACGCCTGAAAACCGCCTTAGTGTGAAAGCGGCCTTACTCTACATTTAAGTAAAATTTGCATAGAGAAAAGAAAAAGGGTCACTTAACAGCGATAGGTCCTTGAGAGATATATGAAATTGTCAGGTGGCCCAGCATCTACTAAAAACCTACACTCAGCTGAAATGGATTTTCTCTTTAAAAAACTGAGATTTTATCAAAAGGGATTCTGAATGATGCCAAAGGTTATTAGAAGTAAGAATGCTGAAGACACTGTTTACAAGTTTTAACTCCCCATTTTCCACATGAATGGCCATGCTACCGTCCAGTGTTCGAAGAGGCTGAAGTCAGCAGATGATTATACTGGGTAAATGGAAGTCACTGAAGCTTTACCAAGTGTACGAGACATGTATTAAATCACTTTGGTTTTCCTCAACATATAAAAATAGAATTTCATTTCTAAATAGGAAAGAAGAAGGAAACAGAGAAAAATACTGTAATAATGAATGATAAAAAGATATATTGAAAAGAAGCAAGAGTGACTTCAGCCATGGTATGAGTAGTTGATCCTGGCCCCACATTGCACTTGTTCCTCTAAATCTGCATGCATTGAAATAAGTTACCTGCTTTGCTGAGTTTACAACTTCTGTTTAGAGAGAAACTTAAAGAGCCCTGGTGGTGAACTTAGTGAATATAGGGGGTCTCGGCTGTGACAGGTGACATGTCCAGAGGGCAACAAAGTGGTTCGGTTTTGATTGTGTTACATAACACCAAGTAAAATCTGTCTTACCACAATGTATTGCAATTTGAATATGCTTTGCGGTGCCATTAGCAAGCCAACCCACTGCCCCAGTAGTGGGCAACACACCTGTGCTGCAGCAGACCACGGTTCACATACTGTGCAACGTCATGTCCTATTTTCAATGCGTTAAATTGTTACTAAACCCAGGACCCTGCATTCACTTTATCTGGTCTCCCACAGTACACATAACATGAATTACAGTACACAGAAATGCAATTATTTTAGTAAATATAAACTGCTAAATACCTTTTCTCATCAGCAGTATATAGCAGTCTTGTGACTTCTACCAGTGTCTGGTTAAAGCTTGTAGGAGGAGTTTTCATTCTATTCTGACTGTCTTATGGCCCTCTGTCTGGACAGTGCTGATTGGCCCTGTGCTGATCACATGCACCCTCCCAGAAAAAAAAAACTCTCTAGCAATACACACCAAACTGAGCATGTGCAGAGTGACTCCAAAAGGCTCTGTCTTACCAGGAGATGGTTAGGGGAAGGAGAGGATCAGAAAAGACCAAATCAAACAGCCGTTTTACACAATGTAGAGGATTAACCCCTTAGGTTTCTCAGTGTGTATAACAAGCATGCTTTGCTGCATAAACTGGATTTATTGTTGTGGGTTTAGTAAGACTTTAAGGTGTGCTAAAAGTCATTAAAATTCTGAATGACATTGAGCTTGCTTATGCATAAAGCACTAACGTCACCTAGTACATTCAATGCATTTGGTGTGACCCTATGATAAAAGGGGGTGTGTGTTTTTTTTTTTTTATTAAATTGAATAATATCCTTTTTTTTTAAAAATGTTTTCTTCGTGGGGGTGCTGAATCTTTGATGACCTAATCTAGCCCACCATGCAGCTCCACAGCAACAGATCACTTCAAATAGCAATCGACTGCTGGTTGCAATTATTCAGCAATAGAGCACTGTAGCAATGATCTACTGCTGCATGGAGATGCTGAACACAGCTATTTTGAATCTTTCTGAGCCACTATTCTAAAAGGAAGTGCTGTGGCATCATTATACTTCTGGTGTAAACACCATGTGGAAACATTGTTTTGCATTGTGTTTACATTGTCTGATGGCGTGATTGGCCTACAGCTTTCACATGGTACCTGGGCCAATCACAATACCCTGTACCATGTGATTAACTGTAGCCAAAAACAGCATCACAATAATAAGTCATCTGTCATGAATGAAAGCCATTCATGACAGTAAAACTATTGCTTATAACATTATTGCTTATAACAGTGATCTTTAATGTTATAAGCAATAACAGTGTACAAAATATACAATAACATACAAAAATCCCCCCCAAAGTTAAAGTACAGTATCAATGTGGGGGCATTGAACTACCCTGATGACAGTATGTAAAAAAAATAGTAAAAAAAGGAAAAACATTTTCAAAAAAGGAAACATTTTTTTTCTGTTACCAGTCAGTATCACTGATCACTGCCACACCATATGATTAGGCTGCACTGGTGACAATACGTTAAAAAAATGTTTAAAAAAAAAGAACAATTTTATGTAATTCTCCAAAAAAAGTGGTGACAAAAAAATTGCAAATCCAAAAAACTTGCCATGCCTCTTACTAAATACCTTGGACTGTCTAATTTCCAAGAAAGTGTTCATTGGGGGGGTTATACTGCCCTGGCATTTTAGGGCCTCAAGAAATGAGGTAGGCCATCAGTATATCAGGATTGATCAATTTTCAAATATATATACAATACCATAGTTTGTGGACTCTCTAACTTTCACACATACTAAATAATATACACTGATTTGGGTTATTTTTACCAAAGAAATGTAGTAGACTACATATTTGGCCTAAATTTATGAAGAAAGATTATTTGTTTGCAAAATGTTATAACAAAAACTAGGATTTTTATTTTTCAAAATTTTGAATATTTCTTTTTAGTTTATATAGCAATACATGAAAAAACCCAGCTGGAGCTGTACTTTAGAGGGGAGCAAAGGTTCACTTTAAATACTTGCTTTTGTTTCTCTTTGTCTCTAGCTGTGTATTATTATTCAAAGTGATGCTGGTATTGTGTGTCTCGGCATAGTATAGCTTTGATGGAGTACTTCATTAAGGGAGGAGACAAAAAATCAGCTTTACTAATAGTATTTACTTTCCTAACGACAGAGCAAGGCTGGCCTGTATTTATCAATGTCTCTGCTATTCCGCCTGCAATATTGCTGTCATTTTTTCCTGAAAAGGGATTTGAATATTTTATCACTTTAATTTCTTGCCAACTATTTCAGAATTGGAGGAGAAGTAAACATTTCCAATCTGTTTTCCTAAAAGTGAAAGCATTTTGCTAAACTGTCATTAATTTAAACAAACCTGTTGAAAAACATTGGGGATTTAGAGTGGTGTTATCAGCTGTCTGCATGGAGTCAATTACAATGAAAGCATTGCATGAAGTTGCAGACTGTGGGGTTTGTAATGAATGTTGATTAATACAACAGGCACTCTTTCAATGTTAAATGCAGATAACTTTCCCAGCATGCACAATAAAACAAATGTACCTCTATAATGGAAAATGATTACACACATTTATTTTTCAATCAGGGCCATTGATATTAAAACTGCCATATACAGGTATTTGGAATCCTTGTAATCTGGATTTTTTTGAGAGCTCAACTCCAGCCACATTTTGGATAGGGTAGGGAAAGGTTGGAAGCCTGTCAACTTTTTATTTCTATCTATGTTCTGGTTTAGAAGATTTCTCCTCACTCAGGCAGAACAAGAAGCTAGAGAAACTCTCCCCCACCTGTCTATTTGATGGGTGACCAGTAGCACTGCTGTCACGGTCTAGGATCAGGCTCGAAGGCCAATGGCTGTAGCAGTAGAGAGTTTCACAAGCAGTCAGCAGGAAATATAGGAGCAGATCCTCCTGTAGTGTAGAAGGGATTTGCTGCATACTAGTACCAGGTCAAGGTCCTCAGGACCCCCCCCACCAGGAGGTGAGCAAGGTAGGGTTGGCAGCAGACGTAGCAGGTAGGGATCAAGTAGAAGCATAGTCAGCAAACATGCCAAACAAGTAGTAGCTAGATGGGATTAGCAAAACATTGTCAACATCAACGAGCAAGCCAAGGATCGATAATGATGATGATTACAAAGATAAGGACCCAAAAGAAAGCTAAAAAAAGCTAACTGGGAGGGGATTGGGACTTTATATGACACACGAGTGTGAGAGAAAGATACTGGATGGATATGGTAAAACAATTTATTTTAGAAACAGAACAATATTTTCATAGTATACATCATATAGTCAATATGTGAGAGGAAGCCCGACGGGGGGCTGTGCTCCAACTCCTAAACGCCCACGAGCGTGGGTACCCAATCAGCGTAAAGCATCGAGAGATGCCGCACGCATGGCCGGGTGGCGTGACGTCGACGCACAGCGGGGAAACCCGCCCCCCCATGGGACGTGGGAGCGGGGGAGAAAGGAATCCACGGTGTGCGTCGCAGCTCCCGGCGTGGTGAACCAGTATACCATCAAATGTATGCTTTGTATCCTTGTATCCATGTACACATATTATATATTGGGTCTGTACCGACCTATTTGAATATTGACTATATGATGTATACTATGAAAATATTGTTCTATTTCTAAAATAAATTGTTTTACCATATCCATCCAGTATCTTTCTCTCACACTCGTGTGTCCTTTTTTTAGCTTTCTTTTGATTCCAATTATAGGGATGGAAGATTGTGCCTCTACCCAGCCAAGTCTTCATTTAAAGTCCCGATTTTTGCCCCCTGCCTTTTATGTCAGTACAAAGATAAGGACAGCAGCAAGGAGCAATACATAAGCTGGAGAGAACACAATAATCTGGCAAACGGGCAGTGCAGAGACAGGGAGTTCATGGGAGGAACAAAGGGTTAAAGATTCATTATAAACAAGATACAAAACAAGGTTGTCCAAGAAATCAGGCAGGAAGCTGTCTAGCATCCCTGGTGGCACAGCAAGAAGAGCCACAGCCAGACACCTCAGAGGTTGCAAGTTCAGACCTGGATCCTGACAATTTAATTGGAATTTTTGTACAAACATTCTGAAAAATGCCTTCACTGAGTCAACCAAAGCCCTTAAAATTTCACCCAGACCTTGCACTTTAATGGAATCCCAGATGTGCTAAATGGGTTTCTTTGGTGCCTAGAACATGCATATTAATATATGTATAATTATTTCTACATTAACAGTTAGAATTTAATTTGCAAACTTTTCCACTTAATTTTCTCATTACTGTGGCCGAAAATAATCATCAATTTGACCCACTAGAAAATCGAATGTTCCCAAAAATGATTTTTTTGGGAAAACCTTTTTTAACTAAATTCTACTGGTATATGGCTAGCTTAATTCTCTACACAGAGAGCAGTAAAAGTATATTTTCTACTAGACTGAAGAAAGTTTAAGCTGACCATGCACTGATCAAAATTGTGTAATTGACTTCTGTCAAAGGGACATGTTGAAAATGTTTCCATCGATCAGCAGCTGCCACCGCTGATCTGCGCATTTTGATAGCATCATCTGCTGTCAGAATACAATGTCCCGGCGGGAAGATGAGAATTCTGGAAACCTGTTTTTTTTTGTTCAATGAAAATAAAGTAGCCATTTATAGCCATCACTTTCTGTACTGGGAACAAGTATCCCCTAGATTAGATTAGAGTAGTTGAAAGATTAACTTATCAGTTTATTTTTGGTGCATATGTGCTATTGAAATTTACTCCCTGCGCTGGACATGCAACGGGAATTGAGAGACCATTGCTCAGTTAGAATAATTCCCTTCTTCATAGTCATAAGAACAGGCGTCCCTATTGGAAGATTAACATTCACCTCTTGCTCTAATGAGAATTGTAAAATGTTGGATTTATCATCACTTTCAGGACAAATGGAGAGGGTAAATCTTCCCAAGAGACACAGACAGCAATAAAAACCCGACAGGGGTTCTAATCCTTCCATCCTCTCTAAAACTAGAAAAAAAGAGGTTATCGCTAAACATAGAATTTAATGGAATACAAACTGCATTTAAAACAGACTTTTCAAGACTTCCACTCTTCATCCAAAAGTAAGAAAAAAATTGAGTGGACCTGGGCTTAAAAAGAGCATGCATCTGTAAAAACAGTATGCATATCTGCAACGGAACAGTGCTGTAGCAGCACCAATCAGTGGCCTGCTTTCAATTTCCTGCACTATGAAAAACAGCTGGATTCTTATTGGCTGCCAGGTACAACACCTCCATAACTCTACCGGGGAATTTCATAAATTGGCTTAAATCAAGAACAAGGGAAGCATGATGTCTTTCAGCATGCCTTCATTCAATTATAAACCATGAGATGTGTCTTGCAGGGTACTTCTATGATAAAAACAACACCAAATGTAACTTTAAGGAAAGACTCCTGAGACTCCTACCATGCCTGGATGCCAAAACATCACAAGAAACTCAAAGCAAGTTCCCTTTCTTTAATACCATATTCATAAAATGCAATATGAATGTGTCTGTCTTTAAAGGAAGTTTTTGCTGAATATAAAATAGCGTTATCTAAGTTACTCTACTATGCACTCTACTTGCCTCTTCTGTAACATTTTTAGAGGACTGTCCTAAATGCCTAATTTTTAACTGATCTATCTTCACACAACTGCAGACATTTCTTGTCTCTGTAGTAAAGACCTACAGCAAAGTTTCCTTAACATATTGCTAGCACTGATTGAATGATATCCCTAAAACTCACACCAAAGTGCTCTAGGCATTTAAGCATGTCTATCCATAAAAAAATCATAAAACATAAACATATTCTTTTACATATGCTTTCGGTAAGTTCTTATTTATTGCTGTTGTTGGGTAATTTTGTAAAAAATGGAATGTAAGTGGTGCAAAAATGTAAAACCCAATGGAACTTTAATTTTTAGTGTATACTTATGTAAAGTCTTTTTTATTATGCCTTCATTTTATTATTATTATTACATCATTCAATATTTCTATAGCACATTTCTCCCTGGGGACTCCAAACACTTTATCTGCTGTTGAGGCAGATGGTAAGACAGCCATCTTGGGTGCACTCTGTTGAATATCATGCTAGGGCCATTTTTTTATGCACGAGTCATTTAACCTACCAACTTGTTTTTGGAGTGTGGAAGAAAACCCACACAAGCACAGGCAGAACATGCAAAGTCCATGCAGTTAGTGTTCTGACCAGGACTTGCGCAAAGGACTGTAATTCATTAAGGCTAACTACTAAGCAACATGCCACCCATATGGATTATAATATATCCAATTTACCTTCAGTGGTAGCACAAAGTTCTAAGTCTGCAGAGCGGAGTGATGCACTGTGTGTGATAGCTGTCTAACGTCTTAGTGCTGTTGATCTCCTCCAGCCTCTTCCTGTCTAGATGCATTTACTTCAGTGTCTGCTGCACAATGTTGCTCTGAACTGGCTTCCTGAGAGTGACATCAGTTGATCATGCCTGCCCAATATAAGTTAGGTTGGCTGCTTGCAGTCTCACCACAGGCTCATGTTACATGGTGACAATGCAGGACCAAATCTGGAAATGTTGTCACTCCAATTGTTCACACATCCCATGGTGGAGACTGTGAGCAGCCAACCTGAAGTAATTGAACAAGGAACTGAAGGGGTGCCAAAAAAAGGCAATGAAAGGCAAAGAACTATCCACCAGTGTTGCCTTTGGTACCCTTGCAGCAGATATTTTCCTATTACTGGCTAAGGCTGGCCATACAGTGGGTTAAACGAAAGAAGGTGACTCAGTTTCTCCATCCACACCCTCAGTGTGGATAAGGAAATCCCTCCTGCTGAGCAATTGTATCCGAACAGCAGGGAGACTACATGGATCGAAATTCGATCCATGTATGGCCGGCTCTACCATGCCTATATGATGGTGGCCATTTTGGTAAAGGCAGAACTTTGCTTCCCCATGTCAGAGCCTCCAGGGGGAAGGGTGAGTAGGACTTCAAATCTCCTGATACTATCAATCAGAGGCAGCAGTGCCTTAGATCTCATACTACAAATATACGGCTATGAGACTGCGAGTACAGGAGTGGGTACACATTCACATACTACTGCTATTTTTCAGGAGGAATTCAAGACAAAAGTTAGATTTTTCAGGGTACGGCTTAGCCATGTTTTCAAAGGTTTCCTATAACATAGCAAATCTTTACTTTTGGAATTGAGGTCCACTTTCGGTGATTTAGCTTAGATCTACTTTAATTTGAAAAGTCAGACTTTTTAATATTTATAGTTTTACTGGGCTATTATGCCTTTGAGATGTGTAGTGTTTACTTGTTATGTCAAGTTTACTGACTGGTAAATAGTGGCGGTACTTACAAGTAGGACACAAATATTCTGCAAATCTGAAGATATAATGAACAACACACATCAAACGGAACAAAAGGTTTTTGGGGTCATTCAGTCTTATGACATAAGACATGAATTAATGAGCTCTGGTGCCAACATGTAGGGCTTGATTGTTAGCACGAAAAGTCACAGCTCTCTGATGACATATAAACACCACCTGGCTTATCAGGCTCCAACTTATTTTAGGAAGTCTCATACTGTCTGTTAGAACCGCTATATCCAGAATTGAACAAATTACTTTTCTTGTCAGTGATCAGTACACAAAGGTTTCCTGTCAAATGGCTTGCTTCTCAGCACCAACATACAACCAAAGGATTTAATGAAGATCTAAAAATATGGCTGGTATAACAGACACCCATTTAAACCAAATGCGTAAAGCTGAACTCTAAGTAGATATAAAAGACACAACTTTATACAGCCGGTAATCAATAATCTATCATTAAATGTTTTTTTTTTAATGAAAGTAGTGTAAGCACCTGGTACTGACCTCTTGCAATCTCTGTACAACAAGGTTGAAGAGTGAGAGGAAGAAACAGCACAAGCAGAAACCAGTACATTGGCTGAATGACAAGGAGATGAGCTTCAATTTCAGGCAGATTGGTCCTTGTAATGTATTTCTTTATAGCGTCTTAAAGCTTAAGTGCAGCCAAAATCACAAACAGATAACTCAGCACAAGGGACATAACTTACAGTCAGTAGGATGTGCCCCTTTTGCTGATTCCTCATCTGTTAGTGAAAATCTTCCTCCCTCCTGCACCCTCCTAATTTTCCAGTACAGCAACGGTTAATACAACTAGTGGGCTTTCACAGGCATTCATCAAAGGAGCCTGACTATGCTTACTCTTTCTGCACAGCTCCTCCATTCATAGAAGCATCTATGAATGAAACACATCCTATGAATGGAGGATAGGTGGATGATTGATAGTTCTGCTCCCTCCATTCAGCGACCATGAGTCATTCATAAGAGCCTTTAATAACGTAATCTCTGAATGGAGGGAGCAGAGATATCAATAGTCCACCAATCCTCCATTCATAGATCATGTTTTATTAATAGACTCTTCTCTGAATAGAGTTGCTGTGCACAAAGGGTGAGCATAATCAGGCTCTTTTGGTGAGAGACCGTGACAGCCTTTTAGTTGTATAACCCCCACTGTACTGGAAGATGGGTGGGAAGAAGCAGGATGAAGGAAGATTTTCACTAACAGAAGAGGGATCAGCACAAGGGACCTATCCTACTGACTGTAAGTTATGTAATCTGCCCTGATATTTTTATTTGTGACTTTGACTGCACTTTGCCTTAAATCATTTCTATTAGGCTGGCCATACATGTTCAATTTTCTTGTACAGTTTTCCTTTAGATTTACCCTAAAGTAAGTAGTGCAAGGGCCTGCCTAATTGAATACGATTGAAAGTTGTTAGTTTTGACCTCATATTATATGGTTTTTGGTAAATCTAAAGGAACATTGTACAAGAGGATTGAACATGTATGGCCAGTCTTAGCCTCCTGAAATGTGCTGGACAGCATGCCCAGGAGAGGAAGGAGCTGCACTATCAGCCAGTCAGGTTCTTTTGCACTGTGAATCCCACATTATAGGGAGCTTGCTGACAAGGGGAGAGAGCACAGCACCAAATCCATCAGAGTGGCTTGGTGTCCAAGTTTTACTTAACTACACTGGGTAAAGAGAGGTCACCAAATGTCTGTCGTTTGGCAGGCTTATCTGCAGCAAAGGACTGGATGAATAAAATTACAAATATTTAGGCATCTAAAACAGTTCAAACATATACATGTGAACTGTGAATGTAGTTGTTGGCTGCATTTCTGCTTTAAGAAGCTTTTGCAAACTAGAAAAAGAATCCCAGAAAATTGCAAGTCAGTACTGAAAGTTGCTGAATATGCAAATTATGAACTAGCATATTTGCTTACAACTAACTAACAGAATAATCCGTCATTACACTTGGCAGTAAGACTGCGTGAAGCGAATCTTACTAATGCATAGAGAAACCCGCTAACTTTTATAAGCACAGATGACAGGAAAATACAACTTGGGTCGGGTTACAGACACTTATTAATTGTTACAGGTCTGTTGGAAATATTCACATTTATTCAATTAATCAAAAAGTGTGTTTCCATAATTAAAGGAAATTGTGTAGTTAAAGTGCTTACATATACAGTACAGAATTAAATTTGAAGGTGACCTTGACAAACTAATTTAAAGTTGACATTGGGGGACTATAGTAAGCAACTGGAAGCAGCAAGCTCTCATATGGCTACTTTTCAACTAGCAGACCACTAAACAAGAGAGAGGCTTCAACTAGAAGACCACTAAACAAGAGAGAGACTTTATCTAGCAGACCACTAAACAAGAGATTGTTTCAAGTCTCCTGAACTATAAAAAGCATTCTATCACCTCTCAACATCCCCTTCAGTTCTCTCATTGACTGTAGCCTATATTCAGAATTGGACTGAAAAGGGAACCCAAAAAAAAAGAAAAAAGTTTGTAAATTCTGTACAGTTTATAAAATACTTGCTCCTCTAACAATGTTTCCTAAACTCTAGCCCACGAGTAAAGTATAGGAGAACCACCACTCCAAGCTTCCACACTGCAAACTGGTTGGGTGTCATTCTTGCAACCCACCCACAATCTATGGGAATGCACTGCCGAAGAAGAAAATCTGCACACCGATGACCTCACTGAGCTCAGAAAATTTTATTCAGCCATAAAAACACATAACTGGCCCCCACTTGGAGGCTGATAAGTCTTCAAGAGGGGACAAGTTGCATTGTTTGTATGGCTGAAAAAAATAGCCCATGAGTGCCCTATGGATAAAGCTCAGTTTCTTGTTGCCTATCCCTCAATTTTTGGAGCATCTCCTACTGCCCTTTATATATATATATATATATATATATATATATATACTGTATATACTGTATATATATTTTGTTTTTGAGTTGCTGCATGCTTAATTTTTTCCACCAGTCTTCAGTCTGGTTACTTGATATCATGCCTTCTCTTTACTCTGCCAGCAGTGGGAAGGTCCTGAATGCTGCAGGTGCCACATAATGAGCTGGTACCCTCCCCTGCAGATTTCCCTGTCAGCCCAGGATAGCTTAATGACATACCGCTCAGGGGTGGTTACTCACAGGCAGTGAGTTGCATAATACTAGGTGTCACTTAAACAAAAAGATGACTGGCATTGGATCACATAGCACTGAGACTGTTGGCAAGGGTAAGTACTGAAGCAAGAGATTTTTGTTTAAAGTAATAGAGAAACAATTTCTAACATTTTTATTCAAAACTTGATTTAAACATGCCTCCAAACAGTGCCCAATAGAGGAAAAAGATTTGGTACATATATATAGCTACATCTCTTTAGCCCTTATAGTCTCAAAACTGTAATTATTTAAGTAGCACTTAACCAAAGTCATGACGCAGCCCCATAACTCAAGTACCTATTCACTTGTATTTATTTTCCTGCAGTAAAAAAGATAAATGTTACTCTTGGATGGCTGGCTCACATCTATACACTGCAGTTTAATCTGCTTTTAAATGGTAACTGGTAGTCTGGATTCACACCTATGCAATGCAGCAGCATGTAGTAAACCTAAGTTTTACTGCATGTTACTGTAACACATGCCACTTTGTACAGTGTTGCAGTGCTAAAAATGCAGCACAGATGGTTTAATACATGCAGTAAATCACATGCAATGCACCCCAACAAAATGGAAAATTAGGAAAGGACCCTAATAGAGTTGAGCGAACACCTGGAAGTTCGGGTTCTGCTGGTCCGTCCGAACTTCGGGACAAAGTCCGGGTCCGGGTCCGGACGGAACCCGAACGATCGCACGGACAGGTCCTGAAACGATGTCGGTAAAAACACGGATTTTCAAGCCCAGGGGTAACTAAAGTTACCCCAAGCAACAGGCACGCTAGCAAGCCCAAGGCAGGCCTGGGCCTGGGCCTGAAACAGGGCTTCAAGCCTGCCTGGTCGTCTTGGGCTTGAAGGTCCACAAGCGAGTTGAGATAATCCCAGGAAAGGATTAAAAGGTAAAACAACCCCACGTAACGTACACTAAATGACGTACATAATTTGGTAGACACGACGTAAAAATCGTGACGTTGTGACATGTTTCACCGTACACAATGTCATTGTACGTCATTTTGAATCCAAATGATGTACGACGACGTAACGTATCCACACTTAGGTCTGATGGTCAATGGTAAATTTTCGTCTAATTTGACGTCA
>BLSH010293217.1:1071265-1094592 GCA_018402905.1 Glandirana rugosa | reverse complement strand
TCTAATTTCTGCTATCTGTCCTCAGAGCAACAGCACAGACAGCAGTAGTAAAGTAATCTATCTCAGGATGCAGGATCAGGTCTTAAAATGGCTAAAATCTGTCCCTCACGCCGTCAGCTACCTTTCCCTATACTAACCCAAGGAGCATGTGACTGCAGCACTGTGACTCCAGCTTATAAAGAGGCTGGGTCACATGATGCACCGGCCAATCACAGCCATGCCATTAGTAGGCATGGCTGTGATGGCTTCTAAGGGCAAACCAGTGAAACGCTTGTTGATTGGCTGCCCTGCAGCTTCTCAACACGTGGAGTAAAATAGCAGAACCCCGGACCGAACCCGAACGATTTTTGAAATGTCCGGGTCCGGGTCCGTGCCACGGACACCCTAAAGTTCGGTACGGACCCGAACGTTACAGTCCGGGTTCGCTCAACACTAGACCCTAAGGGACCATTAACACTTATGTCTTTGCATTACCATTCTCACTGCAATGAGGAACAAACTGGCCCTAATAATGCTTTAAAAGCAAAAATCAGGCACAAAAAACTTTCTTTAAACTGATACTCTCACAAACATTGTTTGTCCATCCTAATTCCCTATAAATATTCTTAGTGGATCTATTACATTCTAGCAAATAGTGCATATTGATAAATATAGCTGACAGTTCAAGCAACATTAAACAGCAATGAGGTTTTGCAATTATAAATAAAGAATGCAATTTATGGCTTATATGCCTAATTCTGTTCTGGTTATAAAATGACCCATTTTTCCTTAATAGTATATTCTTCAACATTTTGCAATAGTTTATTTTCTATTTTCTGTGCATGAGCAGGAATAAACTGAAATCTGCCACATTAACAGAGCCCCAAATAGACCTCAGAGCACTTGTTAGGCAATAAATAACTTGCCTGCATAGAAGTCCTTGGAATTTACCAGCATCAAGCACAGATATCCATCAAGTAGTTTGTAGCCCTATTGTCCCCAATACGGCAAATATCCTGTGCTATTATTTTGGCAGCAGAAATCCAGCCACAATTCCCAGCGGCTTCATAGAGAAATATTTGTTTTGTTTCACCCTTGAATAATTTATGGATTTTTGCTACTTCACTTGAATGGCTAGTTAGCTATTATAAAATACATTGCTTAGAGAATTGTGATTTTTTTCGCTAGCAGTTGCAGATCAAAAGGACTACAAAACAAAACAGCTAATCAGTTAGTTGCGTATGGACAGACACATTTATACCCATACATCCTACCTGTGTATTAAATAAAATATCTGTGTAAAACTATTAGAGGATACCTGTCACATCAACTAATACCTGTCACAGCAGGGAGAGCTCATTCCGGAGTGGCACACAAATGTGCAGCATTATGCACTTTACGTCACCTGGCCTGAAAATATCACTGCTGCAAGAATATTGCAATATTAGCATCAAGTGTTGGTTTTGAGCTTGGGTTGCAATAACTATTGTAATAGGTTCCCTTTAATTTGTATTCAATAGTAGAAACTGTTATCAAGTTTATTCTAAACAATAATAACAGTTAAGCTACACATGCACTGGCAGTCCAGGACACCTGACATTCATCCATCTTGGTTGTAGGCAACATGATCATCCATCGATGGCAATGACCCAATCACACAGCTCTGAGTGTTCAGCACAAATACTAAATGCCTTTGCTATGTAGATGACAATGGAAACGATCACACAAGACCTGTAAGTTCATACAGATTTCTATCTTGTACATCTGCATCCTTTATGCCGGCCACTTAGTTATTTGCATAGCTCCCAGTTGTCCCTCATTTGAAGACACTGTCCCTTATTTGAGACCACATCCTTTTGTCCCTCGTTCAGCCTCAGTTGTTCCTCTTTTTTGGCCTAATGTGTACATCTTCATACAAAATGTACTATTTTATACAACCCCAATTTCAAAAAAGTTGAGACACCATGTAAAATCTACAATAAAAAAAATGCAATGATTTGCAAATCTAATAATCCCATATTTATTCACAATATAAAATAGAAAACATATCAAATGTGTAAACTGAGAAAACGTACCATTTTAAGAAAAATATAATTCTGAAATTAATGGCAGCAACACGTCTCAAAAAAGTTAGGACAGGGCAACAAGAAGATGTAAAAGTGGTGCTAACAAGAAAGAACTGGAAGAACATTTTGCAACTAATTAGGTTATTTTGGCAGCAGTTCAGTAACACGAAAGGGCATCTTAGAGATCCAGAGTCTAAGCAGTAAAAATGGGCAGACGTTCACCGATCTGTGAAAAGCTGCATCTAAAAATTGTCGATTTCAGAATAATGTTTCTCAGCGTAAAATTTCAAAGTCTTGCAAAGACTGGGTTTATGAGATTTGCAAAAGTGATATGTTACACCAAACTTTTTTTATCCAATCTCTTTATTACAGCATTTTTTATTTTGAAGAGCCAATAAAAAAGAAAAATTAGAGGTAAAAAAAAAAAAACCTTTGAGTGATTTAGTCAATCATTTTCTGCATATTAAATTTTTGTGGCTCATGTAACTGGGGCCGTGGCAGGGACGTGTCCTTTAACTACATACTGCGTGCTAAAAGGTGTCCCTTCTTATCATTTCAGAAAGTTGGGAGGTATGTATTTGTTAATCTCAGAGATGATTGTCAATCCATATACAGTATAAGGCAACAATCAGCAGAGAAGGTCTATAACATTACTTTTCTCCTGCTCTATGGCACTTTCAGCTACAGTACTTCTACATATCACCCTCACCAATGTTGCAACAGTCACAATCGAACCATAAAATCACAAGCAGCACTAAATAATGTCTGATCTCAGACGGTATGACTGTATCTAGATGCAAACCTTTACATTAGAGCAAATGTACTAGCAAACAAATTCTAGTGCAACAGATTTTCCACAAAGTCAAATAAATTAGACATTGTCCAAAATCAATTTTTTTCTTCTTTTTTATGTTCCAGCTGCCCATGTCTCATGCTGATATACTGACAGAGATCTTCCACTATATACCCATTCACTAAATCATAATGCATTTGTAATTTTTAAACATTGCAAGTCTTGGTATGATCTTTATTGCATTGGTCCAGCTTGGCACATTGTAAATACGCAAATCTCATATCTGATTGACTGCTATGGAAGGTGAGGATCAATGTAATAGTCCATAAAGAGGGTGGCTGGGGGTAGAAGATAAAGTGTCACATTCTCCATGTTTCCCTACTCGTTGGGCACCAAGCAACGGTCACATGTGAGGCCCACCTCGGGTTGGGTTCTTCTGGGCTATGCTAGGCACTTTGAACAGGGTCACTTGTCATACACATGAGGTACCCTTACTGGAACAGACAACTGGTCTCTAATAAACTCTCTCGATGTATTATACACCAGTGGTTCTCAACCTCAGTACTCAAGTACCCCAAACAGGCCATGTTTTGGGAATTTCTCTTAGATAAAATAGCTATCCAAAATATCAAGCCATTGACTCTGATTTAAAGCACCTGAAAACCTGAAAACAAGGCCTGTTGGGGTACTTGAAGACTGAGGTTGTGAACCACTTTATAAACCACCATGGTCGCTGATGCATTTAGGAAGGACACGCAGGGCCCTTGCCTTCCCCATCTGTACATCGCACCCGGTAATGGTATGGGCTGAACTGCTCCCGTTGCTATGGGAGACAGACTTGCTCATGAAGAGATTGCCGATAACAATTCCTCCAACTAGAAGCTATCCCACCTGTCCTATCCTACATGCTTACAACAGGCTGCTAGAGAAACCTTTGTTACCCTTGGTAGCCACTTACTTGTACTTATCACTGTATTAACTCTTACAGTGATGTCATACCCCAATGTGCTTTAATTGACCCAAACTGTAGACTATGTGTGACACACCTTGAATAACTTCAGACTAGGCAAGGACAACATTTCAAAGTGTTACTTAAATAACTCAAAATGATGACATTCACAGGGAACAGTCCAACATAAAGTGCAGTCTTTGCCTAACATCCCTATTCCTTAACCTCCGGCTTGTAGTTGCACCAGCAGACCTTAATAGGATGAGAGTCCATATTTGACAGAATCCATAGAAGGTTTCTTCTGGGAGGACTGCAAGTCCCAGCAAACTCCCTTAATAGTGGGAACTCCAAATTTGGCATAACACTGGTGATTCAAACTCTGGCAATGGTGATGAGCAAGACATCTCTCTAGCTCTGAGCCCCTTCAGTGCGGACCCCTGCCCCTTTTATAATACCAGCCAGTGGGTCGGACCCAGCCAAGCCTGCCAAAAGAAAAAGCCAGGAGCATAATTAACCCTACTATTACCAACCAGGGCAGCAGTTAACCTCTACCTACCTACAAGTCAGCACCACTATAGTGATTGCCACAATCCCTTCTGCATAGTGACACAGGGGGTCGCTCACTTGGCAATGCTGCCATTCACAGAAGTCCTAGTATTTTTTTAATGAACACAAGGCACTCACTGTTTGGATGAGGTGAGGATTGTGATGTCACCACCCAGCATCTTTACCTTGTCCAAAAGAACGGCTTGTATTCATTAAAATATACAGGGAGCTTTGTAAAAGACGACAGTGTCAAGTAAGCAAATCCTTATGATCACTATGTAGAAAAGAAGGACCAGGATCCAGAAAATTGCGGCGAACGCTGTAGTAGTGGCAACTACTACAGTTATTGTCACACTTCAGAGTGGTCCCTCAGGTATGAGATTGGTATATTTACATTGTGCCAAGCAGGACCATTGTAACCATGCAATACCGATCATACTGAGAGCTAAATAAATGTATGTGATTGAACCTAAATGTCCTCTAAAATGGGAAACTGCTTGTCAAAACAAAATAATGAAAAACATAAGGGAAGAATTAAGGTACACATTTATAATGAGCTAGCTGTGTATTCTAATGTTGCTATGAAGCCATGTGCCACCATTATCCACATAAGAATCAAGTGTATATTGATATAATGATCGGTTCCAGAGTGGTTAGGTAGGTTAGCTGGTTGTGTTGAGAACCCCTAACTATTCTTTCTCAAACTTAGTTTGGTAACACTGAAATGCTGTACACTTGTTGAGCTTTTCTATGTAAGGATTTTCAGGAATGCCTTTATTAAAAAGTTGTCTCTTTTGAACTAATAAAGGCCATCTAACTAATACATGGTTGTAAGCATCAAATCTCATAGGATCTTTTTTGTTGTCTAGTCCTTTGTAATCTTTTTTCCCTTCAGTTCTCATACTTGAATCCATTTGCCTTGATTTCATTTTAACTTTTTGCTAATTATTCTACAGACAGTGTGGAAGATGAATTGGAGATGGCCACAGTGCGGCATCGCCCCGAGGCCCTTGAGTTGCTCGAAGCACAGACTAAATTCACAAAGAAGGAGCTCCAGATTCTCTACAGAGGATTCAAAAACGTGAGATATTTTATTATTTTCATGATTAAATATTTCTAAAATGAAGTAAGGTCATTAAATCTCCAAGGTCACAACAAATAAGGATGGTGGTAACGTATAACAACTTCATGCCACCAGTATATACATATGAACCTTACAGAGTACAGCATGGTCTTGACAAAATGTGAGGAATTCACTTTCCTCAACTCTAAAATAGATCTAAAATGATCCTGGATAACAGCTAAAGCATTGTGTTTATTTCTTTCATAAAATACCATTTTGACCTTTTTTTTTCATCCTTTTTGGTATCACAATGCCAGCTTCTTCCAGCCAATTTCTGTCTATGTGTGTTGCAGCATTAGTTGAGCATCATTTCTTGGGCTGACTTCCCGATGATATAACAATGGTGCACCTAATCTGCGTAGTGGGTGTTTGCACAGCCACTTGTGGTCTTCACCAGGAGCACATGTGACAGGGTGAAAACACAGAAGCAACATTTGTTACTCCATAACAGGATGTGCTTGATCAAGGACTTCCATGGCTAGAACACTAGCTATTCTTTTAATGAAACCAGCAGGTGGAAGGAAATTGAAAGCAGATTTTGAACCTAAAATACAAGACCCCATTTTTAAATATGTCCCTGATTGTCAGTTGCTAAAACAATTTCAAGTTCAATGTAAACACATCATTCATAGGGGAAAAACTGTTAGATAATACATGCACACCATTGCCCTGGAATTAGCCTGCAACACCTAGGCTTTGTCCTTCTTCCGGTAAGATCTGGGAAATGTAGCATAGTCCAAATATCACCGAGAAGACACTGTGCTGCAGCTTCTTCTTAAAAGTCTTGGAGTACTTACCATTCTTTTCAGAGAGTAAACATCATGGGGTTTATTTACTAAAATTGGAGAGTGCAAACTATGGTACAACTGTGCATAGTAGTCAATCAGCGTCTAACTTCAGCTTGTTCAATTAAGCTCAGACAAAGTAAACCTGGAAGCTGATTGTTTTTTGTGCAGAGCTACACCAGATTTTGCGCTCTCCAGTTTTAGTAAATCAATCCCATGAATTGCACTAAGGAAGCCAGAGGAAAGGTAATATAATAGTAGTATAATATCTATCTTTTTTCCCCGTACAGGTAATTTTTTACACGTTTAACTCCACAAGAGGGAGGATGGCCTTGCACTTACCAAGCTAAAACTTATAAGGCATTTTAATGATTGTTTTTTGTCTACTTTAAATTAAATTGGCCATGCTCATATGAACTTCTTATGGGCTGTGTTATCCTTGATTCCCAGGTAACGTTAACATAGTTTCAATAAAAGACTAGTAAAATTCACAGTTGGTAAAAAATATATGAATAATAATTTGTTGATTTTGCTTGCTGTGTTTGCAGCTTGTCATAGACCACTGTAATTATTGACTATCCAATACATAACTCCTGGGCAAAAGTGCTGGATCATGACAGCAATGATACCAAGGTTCATGGTCTGTCTTGATTTCAGGTCTGTCCTCTCACAGTTGAAAGTTAAAGGCACAAGCCAATTAAAAAATCTAGCTGTTGTCTTCTGATGTAACGTTGTGGATACATCACAGGACACTCAGTGAGCCCTCCATTTCAAAAGGATCTGAGATGAAAAATATCTTGAGTTTTCCAAGTCCAGCAGTCTTGTCTTTGGTGTTTGATAACATGTTTTGGCTCTCATCTAGTTCATGTTCTCTGTTCATTTTTCCTTTTTTTTGTAATACACTATTGCTGCAGCATGGCAGTAGTTGCTTTTCCCTGTGGTTCAGTGTATACAGACACCACTGACTTATATCCAGATGCACACCAAGACTATTTAATTTCCCCCTAAAGGCTCATGTTGCTATACATTTTTCCTATTAGGATTAGCATCTGTTATACTGTATCTGTTCCTGGAAATCCTACATAAGTACATTCCTGCCAACAGTTGTGATGTATGTTTAATTCCAGAACAGTTACAAGATGATACCCATAAGGGTGCACTGCCCCATAAAAGACCTCATATTTGAAAGCCAATCAGTTTTTATAGTTATAAGCAACCTATCTGCTCCCATAGTATTTTTTTTTTAAGCAGATTTGAAAATTAAAAAAAACAGCAACTACCAAGAACATTTTTATAAAAGATAACCTTTTCAATATATCAACCAGATGTAGGCTGGTTTTATGAAACTTGAACAAATAGGTATAACCGTTTGAACCCTAATATCCATTGCTCTAGTTGGGGCCAATTTTTCTGTACTTTTTCAGGCTAACATAAGATAAAATACACTGTTTAGCTTTATTTTGCTACAAACAACTTGTTAGCATTTGTCTTATAAATTATTGAAGTGTTTGTTTATAAAAAAAACTGTGGTTTTATAAGAAGACAGTCTTATTATTTTTTTATTTTTAACATAGTTAGCTCTGAACAGGTATTGTCGTTTTAGCATTAAGAATTATTTGGTTATCTTTTGCTATAGAAATAGCAGAAACTATTGTAAGAATTCGGAATCAGCCCTCTACACCCCACCTAAACATTTCTTAGCAGACTTTTCATAAAAACAGGGATTTTTAATTCACTTACATTGCAGCACATGTTCAAACTTGCCAACTGCGTCCAAGTAATCACTGTCTGGCCAGTCCCTACTCTACTCTACAAAATGCAAAATACTTACTTACCTAAAGGCATACCTTGGTGGATATACACTGATCAACCATAACTTTATGACTACCCACCTAATATTGAGTAGGTCCCCATTTTTTCACCAAACACAGCTCCTTTTTTGCCAAAACAGGCTTGACCTGTTGAGGCATTTCAGTAGCAAATCCTTTAAGGGATCCTTAGCAGACCCTGTTTCATTCATACAAGCTGTAGTATAGCTTCTATAATTTGAGCAGCTGAGCAGAAAGGACTTGCATAAATGGGTTCTCCTAATGATATCTTGTAACAGCCCTTAAGCCTGGCACACACTATAGGTTTTATCTGTTCAACCCATTGGGTTGAACGAAAAAAAAACTGACCGCTCTGGTTGGAGCCATTGTACTCACTAAAGTAAGTACCGTGATCTCCCCTGCTGAGCTATTGTGTTATGACAGGTGTACAGCCATTGGCAGAGAGCGCTGATCGGGAGTCGGTCAGCTGCTGGTTTTCCAGCGAACAGCTTCTGTCGGACAGACCGACATACACACAAGCCGAATGTTGGCCATGTGTTCCCAGCTTTAGTTATATTATCACCTGCCATACCAGAAGATTCTGGGGTTGGGGGGACAGGGACAGAGGAGAATTTCAACTAAAAGGAGAGGAATCAGCAGACGGGACAAAACCTACCGACTGTAAGTTATGTCCCTTGTGCTAATTTTTCTGTTTTTAACTTTAGCTTTAAACTAGTGGATGAATACATTTTCCAATGATTCCAAAGATTTATGGTTAGTAAAATTGCATGCTTTTCTTTTTTTTCCGAACAGGTTTTATTGAATTAAAGGTTCTCATACAAAGTATACAAACATTTAACAGATGGTCAGACATAACTACAATTGGTAAATTATGAAATACAACAGATTCTAGTGTAATGAAGTTGGATTCATAATCAGGTAGTTGCCATTGTCAAGGAGAAAGGAAGGTGGTGAATGTCGAACAATAGGTAATAAACAACACCTATATCTGGGTTAATCCCAGGTCATATATAGTAGAGAATACTTGAATGGTTCAAAAGGCGGAGAAAGTACAAATATAGGAGGTGAACCGTATAGAATGCATGCTTTTCAACTCCTTGAGTATATATAAAAAAGTCAACACTTTTTGTAGTTTTGGTCAGAGAAGGGAATGCTTAAAAATCAAACTTTTTTTGTCTGTTGAAGAAAATTACATAATTTTGTTTCTCGTCTCTTAGACACAAAAGGGCACCTCTCCAAAGTGGGGGATTTCACCTCTTAGACAGCTTTGTTGGAATATTGGAAGGTTTTCTATCACTTTTTACAGCTGTACATTTTTGTATAACCCATCACTTTCTGTCACCAGGACAACTAGAGAGGTTAAATCTCCCCAGCGGGAGGACAGACAAGAAAAGGACATGACAGGGATATCATAACTCCAACACTCTGTCCAAAACTTTTTTAAAAAAAAAAACTTTGGCTTCATATATACTGAACTTCAACATCGAAATTTGGGACATATATGTTTTGCTTCTGTTGATATTCTTCCTCAATTCGAGCCATGGTTTATCTCCCACCTATGTCAGAGTATTAATATCAGAAATGGCCAAAGTAAGAATCCATAGGCATCACATAGGTGCTTTTGTTTCATATGCTTCAATATCATTTTGAGTTTTGTCTGGGAGAAACCCTTTAGGAGTTTATCTTGAGTTTTCCAAGTCCAGCATTTTGTCTTTGGTCTTTGATAACATGTTTTTGCTCTCATCTAGTTCATGTTCTCTGTTCATTTTTCCTTTTTTGTAATACACTATTGCTGCAGCATGGCAGTAGTTGCTTTTCCCTGTGGTTCAGTGTATACAGACACCACTGACTTATATCCAGATGCACACCAAGACTATTTAATTTCCCCCTAAAGGCTCATGTTGCTATACATTTTTCCTATTAGGATTAGCATCTGTTATACTGTATCTGTTCCTGGAAATCCTACATAAGTACATTCCTGCCAACAGTTGTGATGTATGTTTAATTCCAGAACAGTTACCAGATGATACCCATAAGGGTGCACTGCCCCATAAAAGACCTCATATTTGAAAGCAAATTTGTTTTTATAGTTTGGCTTCATATATACTGAACTTCAACATCGAAATTTGGGACATATATGTTTTGCTTCTGTTGATATTCTTCCTCAATTCGAGCCATGGTTTATCTCCCACCCATGTCAGAGTATTAATATGAGAAATGGCCAAAGTAAGAATCCATAGGCATCACATAGGTGCTTTTGTTTCAGATGCTTCAAGATCATTTTGAGTTTTGTCTGGAAGAAACCCTTTAGGAGGTACTGAAAAGGGAACATATTAGGACAAACTGAATTATCGTATATCTCTTAAGGGAGGTTTGATTTTCACATCCCCTCATCCACTCATCTGTTATGTCTAACCTCCCATTTCTGGCTTCTCAATGTATTTAATTTACATTAAAAGATTTCAATAGAAATAAGTAGACACAGCTCTGAAATTGCTCTAGCAGATGAGGAGAAATGATGATGAAAAGAGAATCCTTAGCATAATCAAATGGTAAATAAAAATGCTTATTAGTGAAATTATAAATACTTTTTTTTCCTTATTTATAAGTTATCACATTCTCATTTCTTCTCGGCTGCATAAGGGGCTTAGAGAGGTGGGGGTGGAGAAACAGTAGTACACCGATTTTTCCACTGAATGGGGGGGGGGGGGGTGTCAGCACAAGATTGATCATTGGAGGACAGGCAGGCCAGAAAACTGACCACAAACAAACACTTTTTATCCTGCGCTCAGAGGGGAATGGCATCTTAGCCCAATGATTCAATTCTATGGATGTTTATAAGGTACTTTGGATAATGAACCGCCTTGCTGCCACTGATGAACCGGGGGTAGTCCAAAGGCACTGTAGCAAAAACAAAGGGACAATGGCGCACTGGCCTAGTGCATTATCTTTGATAGAGCCTTTATTTAAAAAGTTAAAAACATACTCACAAACGAGCTGTTAAAATATAGCATTCCAAGCTGTTGCGGAGTCCTGACAATTCATGGACACGTCATATACGGCTGGTTCTCACACCGCGAAGGCTAACGCGTTTCAAGGTTTTAACCTCTTCTTCAGAGCCTGCATCATTTCTGATCACCGCTATAAACAATAGATGAATGACAATTTTGCAAAAAAAAAAAACAAATTTCTTACTTTTTGCTAAAATACAAATCCAAAAAAAAAATATAAAAAAACGTTGTTTTCCATCGGTTTTTTATTTAATTTAATTTATATTCTTCCTCATATTTTTGGTAAAAAAAATTGCAATCAGCGTTTATTGATTGGTTTGCGCAAAAGTTGCCACATTTACGGACGATGAGAATTCATTTCTGGGGTTTTTATTTATTTATTTATTTTTTACTAGTAATGACGACGATCTGCGATTTTTAGCGGTACTGCGATATTGCAGCAGACATGTCGGACCATTTTGACACCTTTTTTGGGACCATTGGCACTTATACAGCGATCAGTGCTATAAAAATGCACTGATTACTGTGTAAATGGCATTGGCAGTGAAGGGGTTAACCTGCAGGGGGCGTTCTAAGGGTTAACTGTGTTCCCTGGGTGTGTTCTAACTGTGTGTGGGCTGCCCTGTCTGGGGAAAGGGGATGATCACGGCTTCCATATACAGGAAGCCTGTGATCACCGTTCTTCCCCCTCTATGAGAACGGAGATCCGTGTTTACTTACACGGACCTCCATTCTCTCACTGTTGGGGGGGGCCATCGCGGGTAGCCGGCGGCGATCGAGTCCGCCATACCTGCTCCCTGGCCCCCCCGGATACAGTGAGCGTGCGAGCGTGCCTCCGGCGGCGCGCACAGGCTCACAGCACTATCGGTTTGCGATAACGAGCCACTCTGTCGCCGTCAGACTCCGGTCGGTAAGTGGTTAAAACTGTTAAGCACATTTTTTTCCTTGTTAGATGAGCACCTTAGCACTTTATTGGATTGAAAATTTTAACTCATTAGATAATTCAATTTTTATTTATTAATTTGCATATGAATATCTATATTTTGCACTAGCACGTTGGTGCATTTATCTTAACTATGTCTTGTCTTGATGCACTCTATGGAATATGATTTTAGGTTATAGCTGCCAGCGCTGTGTTTTTTTAATCTTTTATGAACTAGTGTGGTTTTCATTTATTTCACTTTAAAGACTATATGTCAAATGTTGCATCAGGCTTATTATATCACCTGAATAAGAAAAAATGATGCCAAATGTCACAATGAAACGTTTCCCTTGGAAGTCCCTGACCTATAACTTGACCATTTGAATCCTGACAATGTGTTTTTTGTCAATAAAGGGCAGGTCTATCTCATGGCATTTACTAAATGAATTAATTTCAAGGCATAGTATTTTCAGTGTACTCGACACGGCTGCTGTAAAAATGGATAAATACTAAAGAACAACTTTTAAAGCAATTGTTGTTTCCTCACTAGGAGCAAAGTTTTCTAAAATTAATACAATATTTCTTTGCACTTAGTCCCTTAATTTCAAAATAATTTTCAATTACTTTACAAAATGACATTTTCATGTACAAAATGCTTCCATTATAAACAACAAAAAAAGCATATGTGTGATAAAAATTCAATAATTCCAGAGTAAAACATTTCTTTAACTGAATAGGACAATTAAAACCGAAATGTTAATGGAAAGGATTTTTACTGCATTGTGTGTAATGAGCTTTCAAAGGACAAATGTATTATGGAACTTTCTCTGAGGTGCCATAATTGGTTATATAAGGTCTTATTTTGAATCAACATTTATTACTATTATAATTAATATTTATTATTTCTAGATACCAAGATAAAAAGGGCTGTATTCCAAGGTATAAAAGGATGCGCATTATAAACTTTCTATCCAGTGATATACTTAGATAGAAGGGGTTTTCTATTGTGCTGATGTCAATTATTATTATAATTATTATCCATTCATTCTAAATCACCGACATATTAAGAGTTAAAGTGATTGTAAAGTTTTTTTGTTTTTTTTTAAATAGCAAACATGTTATACTTACCTGCTCTGTGCACAGAGCAGCCCCAATCTTCCTTTTCTGGGGTCCCCCGGCTCCTCCTCTTCATCGGGTGCCCCCACGGAGAGCTGATTTCCATGGGGGCACGCTCCTGATTCCTGCTGCTGCGTCCATTGACACAGATAGCAGAACTTGGCCCCGCCCCCTCTGTGACTGGATTTTATTGACAGCAGTGGGAGCCAATGGCTCCTGCTGCTATTGATCTGTCCAATGAGGACCCGAGACAGCGGCTGGAGCTGGAATGATTGGGTTCATGTAAGAAAAAGGGGGGCTCTGGAGGGCAGCTGCAGCACAGAAGGTTTTTCACCTTAATGCATTAAGGTGGAAAGCCTTGAGACTTTACAACTGCTTTAAGCTGGCCATAGCTGGAGCGAATTTCTTTCCTGTAACAGACAGTGTTGACAGGGGAATTCCTCATACTGAGCCATTGTGCTCTCCCAGCGGGGGGAGGGGGGTAGGGAGAACACAGTGATCATTGCTAGAAAATATACCAGCCGCTAGTACATTCAGCCTACCCATGCATGGTTTGAATCTTGGCTGGTTCTTACTGAACCAGCCAGGATTTGAGCCATCTATGGCCAGCCTTATGCAAGAAAGGATAAAATGGAGCAAATTGCAAACTCCACAAAAAATGAATAATAACAAAGCTGGGAATTAGAATCTACTTGAACATGTGTACAATCTCAGAGATGTCATAGGCCAAGAGTGCTCAACTGTAATTCTCTGAAGGCCTGAACAATACATATTTATCATACTATCATGCACTGGTGGATGCCAAGGGACCCCAAGACTAACGTTGGACCTTCCATTCAACTGCTTACCAAGTAAAAAAAAATATTCACTATGTATGGAAAGACAGTTAAATAGAAATGAGTAGTGTCCACAGCTACATGAAAAAAACAGGATCTCAGCATTCACATGACTCTCATTTGGTATAACTGGATCTCTAAATCCCTGAGAATGTCCTTGTGCAGCTGCAAAACCTGAGCAAATGTTATATCCGCCACCCCTGCTACAATGTAGATCGAGGCAGAGTTGAGTACATTCGTTACAGGCAAGAGAACTGCATTAAAACCCACCTGAAGCCACATAAATACTGTATATATGCATTCAGATAGGCATTGTATTAAAGTGTAACTAAACCCACAACAGTAAAATCTGAAGATGCAGCATAGCATGCTTGTTATACTCACTGTGGAACTTAAGGGGTTAATCCTCACCATTGTTTAAATAAGGCTGTTTTATCCTGTATGCATAGATTCTTCCCTCCTGCACAGTCAATCTAGGCAAGCTCATATAATACACAGCAGGGTGGTAAAGCTGCATGTGCTCAGTTTGGTCTCTTATCCTGTTTCAGTTGAACTGTTCAGGTCACATGATAGTGACATCACACATGTGGGTGTGTATACAGGCTGTAGTGGAAAACTCCCCCTATTTGAACACACAGCTATGGACAAACTGTGCAGGTTATCAGAAAACCATGGTATACAGATCGTTCCAAAAGGTATATAGTGGCAGTATTTTAATGTAAAATTAAGATTTAGAAGCTGTGGGCACTGTGGGGGGGGGGGGGGGAGGGGGTTGGGGGCAGATGAACTATTTTCATATTAATGGGTTTAGTAACACTTTAGCAATTTACATTTTCTTCATCTTACTCCTATTTTCCTGTTTTAGCAGTTGTACAGGGGATCTCATTTTGTCTAAGGGACAACAACAGACCCAGTGCATTCTGTAATCAGCACTCAGTAAGAGTGTTAGGGCACCTGTGATAAGGGATGTGGCTGTTTTCAGCTCTGCTAGCACTGACCACTGCAGTGTGAGGTCAGAAAGCAGTGCTTTGACTGAGTAAAAAAAAAATATATGAAGGCATTTAAAATCTGGACTTTAAAGAAATGAATAGGCTTGATATTGCAATTAGGCTTTAATTATCTCTCTTGTTAGTCCATGAAGAGAGCTGAACTGACTGGCAGCCTTTGAAGACCACAGTTGAGTTTTATTGCTAAAAGCATTGTGGAATCATTTGTCAAAAGTTTGAAGTGTATGTAAAGCCAAAAACTCTTTTTTTTCTAGATTTGGATAGAGTGGGAACGTTTTATAGCTACTGTTGGTTTTTACTGCTATATGGGGCTCTGTTAGAGATTTCATCACCTGTCCTGCTGACAATGGTTTCACCAGACAGAAAATGAGGAAAGAATCAGCAACAAGGATACAGGCAGAAATGAAAATCTGACAGGGTTTCTAGCCTTTCTTAGGCCCCTTTCACACTTGTGTGACGCGATTTTGCCACATTTTTACAGCGATTTCGGATCAGTACAACTTTGGTCCGACGTTGTTGCAACTTTGGCTCAATAAAAACATATTACAAAGTCGTACAGAAAGAGTACAGAAATAGCATCTATATTATTCAGGTGTGATTTGCATGCAACTTTGAGGGTTTAACATTGAAGTCTATGGACCTAAAGTTGCATCAAAGTAGTGCAGGGACTACTTTGAAGTCGGCACGGCTTGAAGTCGTACAGATATGAACGGTACTCATTGGAAACCATGGGGAACGACTTGTCATGCGACTTTGCAGTCCCAAGTCACAGGACAAGTCGCATAAGTGTGAACTGGGCCTTACTCTACTAAAGAAAATCATTTTTATTTCTGTCTGTGTTGCTGCTGAAGAATTCCCCCCACTTCCTGTCTGGAAATGTGAGGATGTGACGGGAAAACTCTCAAAAGGATCTCTGCATAATAGTTAAATCCTGACAAAGATTCTAACCTTTCCCCTCTTTATCTAATACTAAAGCTGGCTATAGATGGATCAAAATTTGAATTTCAATCCATGTGTGCCGTTCCTATTCAAAAGAAGTCGATCATTAGATCAACTTCTGTTGAACGGCAATCATGGAAAGCTTTTGTCGATCAGTGGCTGCAGCTGCTGATCAGTGTAATCTGACCGTGGAGTGTCTCAGTGGAGGGGTTCCACCATCCACCTCATTTGTGTGAATGGAGGAATTACACATGGCCAACTTAAAGGGTAACTCCACTATAATGGGAAATAAATTAATAAATAATATTGCGTATACAATTGTGACACAAGTCATATTGTAATTGAATCTTATTAAAAATGACCTCTCCATTTCAATCTGCAGCTCTGTCATTTTCTGTAAAGTGATATGGCTACCTGGAGGTGTTCTGTACACAGAATGTCCCCCGGAAACATAATTTCCTGCTTTTGTGATTGGCTCACTGATTTTCTCAGAGGTATACAAGTCATAATTTTGGCATCCCCTGCAACAAAAATGTCATTTTTGGTAAGATACCCCCAATAGGAAATAACATCTAAAGGAATGCAGACCCTGCAATGTTCCTAAATAGAGCCCTGCAGGCGCAGCAGCTGGTGGATAATTACAAAACGACTCCCAATAGACTCACTCAGAACATTGGCACAGAGGAACAAACAGTGATTTCTTCAGAATAACAAAAGGCAAGAAAATGTGTTAAAATCCTTGCAATGTACATAAATCACCCAGATGGGTAAAGTTTTTTTTCTTAACAAGAGTGGAGTTTTAAGAAAAAAAGGTTTAGCTGGA
Organism: Glandirana rugosa; assembly: GCA_018402905.1. Lineage (NCBI taxonomy): Eukaryota > Metazoa > Chordata > Amphibia > Anura > Ranidae > Glandirana > Glandirana rugosa. The sequence goes on along the minus strand of BLSH010293217.1, from coordinate 1,077,868 downwards.
CATAGTGTACACAGTAATGGGAAATACAAAGGTGCACACTTGTAGTTGATATTGTGTTGTTGGTCTCAAAGTGATTTATGATGTGACTTTAATATTTTTGCTTACTTGCTGCACCATAGATTCATGGTGATTATTCATGTACGGAGTTGTAGATTCTACTTCTTGTAGCCATTTCTAAGGCTGGCCACAGACGGAGAGATTTTCTTTCCTGCCACCTGATCACTTGATTCCCCCATCAACATAGTCAGTATTGATGGATGAATCCCTCCCATGGAGCCATTGCGTGCTGACACCAGGAGAACACAGTGATTATTGCTAGCGGCTATAAATCCGACAGGCTGGTTGTACTTAAGTTGATCAATCGATCAACTTGGGTTGAGAGGCGATGAGGAGGTGATATGTTGCCTCTTTGTGCTCTTTTCATAACCATGAAAATGCTGACCAACCATGTCGCAACCACTTGCATTGCATTCATCCGAAGCAAAGCATTGTGGCTGCGTCATGTGTACAGCATTGAACGGCTGCATCTACCTCTTCAGGTGGGTGGTCGGGGGAGGGTGGTAAAACCACAGCTCAACCACCTGCTATTATAACCCCTCCATGTGAATGAGCCCAATTCGGATATAGGCAATCTTCTAAAGGTACTTTGTCACATTGAGGGGCCAGTGGACACATGTACTGTAAAATCTTGGATGAGAACCTTCTTCCCTCAACCAGAACACTTAGAATGGGCCATGGATGGGTCTTCCAGCATGGCAATGACCCAAAACATACCGCCAAGGCAACAAAGGAGTGGCTCAGGAAGATGCACATTTAGGTCATGGAGGGGCCTAGCTAGTCCCCAGACCTTAATCCTATAGAAAATGTATGGAGGGAGTTGAAACTTCGAGTTGCCAAAAGACCGCCAAGAAACCTTAATGACTTAGAGAAGATCTGTAAAGAAGAGTGGACCAAAATCCCTCCTGAGATGTGTGCAAACCTTATAATCAACTACAAGAAACATCTGACCCCTGTGCTTGCTAACAAGGGTTTCTCCACCAAGTACTACAGTATCTCACAAAAGCGAGTACACCCCTCACATTTTTGTAAATATGTTATTCTATCTTTTCATGTGACAACACTGAAGAAATTACACTTTGCTACAATGTAAAGTAGTGAGTGTACAGCTTGTGTAACAGTGTAAATTTGCGGCCCCCTCAAAATAACTCAACACACAGCCATTAATGTCTAAATAGCTGGTAACAAAAGTAAGTACACCCCCACGTGAAAATGTCCAAAATGGGCCCAATTAACCATTTTCCTCCACAATGTCATGTGGCATGTTAGTGTTACAAGGTTTCATGTATAAATAGGGAGCAGGTGTGTTAAATTTGGAATTATCACTCTCACTCTCTCATACTGGTCACTGGAAGTTCAACATGGCACCTCATGGCAAAGAACTCTCTGAGGATCTGAATAAAAGAATTGTTGCTCTACATAAAGATGGCCTAGGCTATAAGAAGATTGCCAAGACCCTGAAACTGAGCTGCAGCACGGTAGCCAAGACCATACAGCAGTTTAACCGCACAGGTTCCACTCAGAACAGGCCTCGCCATGTTCGACCAAAGAAATTGAGTGCACATGCTCAACATCATATCCAGAGGTTGTCTTTGGGAAATAGACATATGAGTGCTGCCAGCATTGCTGCAGAGGTTGAAGTGGTGGGGGGTCAGCCTGTCAGTGCTCAGACCATACACCGCACACTGCATCAAAATTGGTCTGCATGGCTGTTGTCCCAGAAGGAAGCCTCTTCTAAAGATGATGCACAAGAAAGCCCGCAAACAGTTTGCTGAAGACAAGCAGACTAAGGACATGGATTACTGGAAGATAAACTTATTTGGTTTAGATGGTGTCAAGCGTGTGTCACAGCTACCAGGTGAGGAGTACAAAGACAAGTGTGTATTGTGTACAGTCAAGCTTGGTGGTGGGAGTGTCATGGTCTGGTGCTGCAGGAGTGCTGCCGGCACTAGGAAGCTACAGTTCATTGAGGGAACCATGAATGCCAACTTGTACTGTGACATACTGAAGCAGAGCATGATCCCCTCCCTTCAGAGACTGGGCTGCAGGGCAGTATTCCAATATGATAACGACCCAAAACACACCTCCAAGATGACCACTGCCTTGCTAAAGAAACTGAGGGTAAAGATGATGGACTGGCCAAGAGGCAGGCCTCCAGACCTAAACCCTATTGAGCATCTGTGGGGCATCCTCAAATGGAAGGTGGAGGAGTGCAAGGTCTCTAACATCCACCAGCTTCATGATGTCGTCATTGAGGAGTGGAAGAGGACTGCAGTGGCAACCGGCGAAGCTCTGGTGAACTCCATGCCCAAGAGGATTAAGGCAGTGCTGGAAAATAATGGTGGCCACACAAAATATTTTTTTAGTTTGGGCCCAATTTGGACATTTTCACTTAGGGGTGTACTCACTTTTGTTGCCAGTGGTTTAGACATTAATGGCTGTGTGTGCAGTTATTTTGAGGGGACAGCAAATTTACACTGTTATACAAGCTGTACACTCACTACTTTACATTGTAGCAAAGTGTAATTTCTTCAGTGTTGTCACATGAAAAGAATGTGAGGGGTGTACTCACTTTTGTGAGATACTGTAAGCCATATTTTTCTTAGGGATCAAATACTTATTTTACTCACTGAACTGTAACTTCATTTATAGCATTTGTTTTATGTGCTTTTTCTGCATTTTTGGTTGATAGTCTGTCTCTATCATTTAAAATACACCTATGTTAAAATAATATAGACCAGGGGTCCTCAAACTATGGCCCTCCAGTTGTTCAGGAACTACAATTCCCATCATGCCTAGTCAGGTCTGTGAATGTCAGAGTTTTACAATGCATCATGGGATGTGTAGTTCTGCAACAGCTGGAGGGCCGTAGTTTGAGGATGCCTGCTATAGACCCTTAATTTCTTTGTAAGTGTGCAAACTTACAAAATCTTCAGGGGATCCAATAATTATTTTTCACACTGTAGATTGCATTCATGGCATGAAATGTGCCTAATGCCTTTGTAAACCTTAATAAATAGCATACAGTATAAACTGTCCTTATCCTGTGTCAGACCCCTACACACGGTCCAATTATTGGCTGAAAATTTTCGTACAACAGCCTGTCTGATAATCTGATCATTAGTACGCTCCATTAGACAGCCAATTTTCAATTATCGTCCAACAAAAACTGGATGAGCAGACTAGAAAATTTTTGTCTACCAACAAGGCCTCGTCTGATTTTCGGCTGGTCTGTACAGAAGTTGTACAAACAAAAGTTGTAAGTACAAACACGCATGTTCGAAACCCAGGAACGACGAATTGCCGGTTTCGTGTAACCCTGCATTTGTAATTCATATTCAACTGAACTTCCTCTTTATACATTCGTAGCACGTCACTACGTTTGGCTTTGTCGAATGATAAGTTTACTATTGTCAGTATGCTAGACAAAATCACAAAAATTGGACGTGCGGTTGTACAACAATCGCAGCGTGTTTACGAGGCTTTACTCGCCAATGTGTTTCCGTGTGCCCATAGTAAAGGCTCTTTTGTTCAGTCCTACTCGTACATTCCCTGACTTCTGAGAGAAAAGAAAAGAAAAAGTAAAGTGCCTGGCCTAGACATTGTTACGGTAAAGACACAGTTCTATTTATTCTAATCTAATCAAACATTGATTTATATTGCATTACATGTCCCTTTGGCCCAGGGAGGGATGCAACTTTCTGATATTGATCCCAATTTAAGGTACTGATTTGATTACTTTCAAGACGTTTGCACAAGGCATTCATTTTCGTTTTCATTTTCATTTATTTAATGAAAAGGCCATTTGTGTTTCTGGAGTCAGGTTCACTTCGGAGATGGATGGTAGATGGTAACATTTATATAAGAACCTCCACTGCTCAATAAAATGAATACGGAGTTTATAGCTTTGGAAATGCCTGGATTTTTTCATGGATAAAAGCTGAACTTTGGGGTAAATACAAAGTCCCTCCCACCGCAAGGATTAAATGCAGGCTTTTGTGTACCATAAAAAGGCAGTTTTACGTACCATAATCCCTTGTCCCAACAGGTTTCTCCCACTTTGTGCGACCAGTCCCCCATAGCAGCTTCTTTTTGGCAATACATTGGTGGCAGACACTCTGACATCATCCCTTACAATGCAGGATGCGCTGATAATGCATTCTATGTGAGGATACTGAGTCCCCGCTCATAAGAATCATGCCAGGTGAAGTGCAAGATAAGGTGAGTAAAAGTGCTTTTTAACCCCTACCTGCCAAGTCCCCCCTCCAGACTTCCCGATCATGTGACCACTGTGATTGGTTCCAACAGTGGTTACATGATCAGGAGCCCCTTGCCTGTACTTGGTACCGGTGGTGTCCTGTGTTTCAGTAGTATTTTCTGTTAGCGTGGACCTGCACTCTTATGTTATTATTGCACTTTTAAAGCAGAGACACTCCAAATTCAGCTGCAAGTAGATATTTTGAAACAATATCATTGTTTTATTATTATTAAAAGGCAAAATTACTGCTATTGTCATATATGGTTCTTTGGTTGTTTAAGCATAAGAACTTATGTAAAAGATACAAAATGCAAATTATGCCTCCACGGTCTACAATTGATTGCCCACTTGTGGCCCATATTTTGGTAATATGCACATTTGTCCTCCAGAAGAAAATTACAGTAAAACAGCATGGAATAAATAATATCACTTACCGATTTTATATTAGTTTAATTTATATTTTATATTAGAACTGTGCTAAAGCAATAAAAAATATTATGCAAATGTAGCCACCATTTGTGCTGATTGTGCTGATGTTGCCCCCAATGCAACTTCAGTGGATCATCTTTATATAACCCCTTAAGGTCCCTGATTATAAATGATAAACTTTAAAAAGATAGTTTTAATAAAATAGATAATTATGATGGAAGTTGAAAACATATCTGGTGGCTTGGATGACAAAATCACCTGCACCGCATTCCAAATACAACACTACATCAACTATTATTAAGTGGGACTTTTTAGGGTGCCACAAAACAATTTAAAAAGATAACAATTTTATTAAGGTATTCCATAAAATCACATAAAACTGTTTAATGCATTATTTTACAGCATAAGGACCATTATCTCTCTTCATTGGCAACTCTGTGTGTTTTTTCTCGACATGTTTCACAAACTTTGGCTTCCTCAGGAGAAATATTGTTGACAGAATATGCAACCCCAAGGGGTAATTCCTATTCACTTAAATAGGAAATTTACACAATGCCCTGTTGTACCACCTGTACTTCCACCAGCAGTCCCTGGGCGGTAATTAGTGACCGTAGTAGAGATAAAGAAGAGCAGAAACAATCTTTTAATCAAGTAAAGCCGATGCAAGGAGGCGCCAATCTGCTCTGTGTTAACCGTCAAAAATGAGGTTGTTACAAAATTAAATATCTGACACCTTGCAGCTGGATATAGGAACCCAGAGCCACAAGGTTGCCTAGATCCAGCAGCAAGGTGTCACCCATTTCATTTTGCAACAACCTAATTGACCTTATGCTGTAAAAAATGCATTTTATTAGTATGTGATTTAATGGAATACCTTAAAGCGGTAGTAAACCACAGCTAAAGAAAAAAAAAACATATCCTGCAAGGCAATGTCATAACGTGCTAGTATGCCATACAAGACTTAACTTAAAACAAAGCACTCCAGCTGTGCGCTGTCACTGCTGACAGGGTATTCATTTTTTACCCAGTCTTCCAGCATTGCCTGTTACCTATTGAAGTCACTGGCTATCAAGTCCTTTGTCTTCAGGATATCTGTTGGTTTACATGCAGTGGCAGCCGCTCCATTGGGGGTGCAGGGGCACCGCCCCCCTAATCCATGTGCCCAGCCCCTAATCTACATGCAGCACGCATGGATTCTAAATGGCTTAAAAAAAGGGTGAGCCAATCCAGTTGTTTGACAATAACAAATTAATATTCACTGTTGTCTTCCTGCTTCTCTTCTGGGCCAATCAGGAAGCAGGTCCTGAGACCAGATTGGCAGAGAAGAAAAGCGACCGTAATGGCCAGGCGGGGGGGAGGATGTACAGGGAGATTCAGGAGATGGCCGTCTGGCGATCTCTCAGTGGCATTGCTCTGCATCAGCACCAACACAGAGCCCGACCACATGAGTACCACCTGGGGGGGTGGGGTCGGTTGCACTTTGCCGCCCCCCCCCCCCGGCTGGAGCACCAGCTGCCACTGTTCCCATGATTATAGTGGTTATGTGAAAGTCATTACGTCCCTGATGAAACTTCAGTCGTGATGAACTTTCAGTATGTCTTTACTTACCATGAGTAACCTTTAGTACCCCTTGCTGAACAGTACTCTGAAACGTCAGGGTTTAGCGTCCTGTTGAACGTGTTCACACTTTCCTCAGAATCATAGTGAAATTCATCATGAGTGTGTCTGGAATCTCCTTCCCTTATATGTAGAACTTCCACACAGGACGTTTACATTGACAGTTTGTTTTTGGAAAGTGTATTGGTGATATTAGTACCCTTGTCACCGTCGACCACGAGGTCGGCCCCCCCCCCCCCCCC
>BLSH010293217.1:1020960-1037213 GCA_018402905.1 Glandirana rugosa | reverse complement strand
CGTCCCTGAAATACCTTGGTATCTCTATAACAACACACTTTTCCTCAGGCAAATCCCCCCCCCCCCCCTTCACCAAATTAGAATGCTACTCCAAAAATGGAAAAAAAGCCACATCTCCTTTTTGGGACGTGTGGCCTCCGTTAAAATGACCATACTCCCTAAACTCCTGTACTTATCTCAGACACTGCCAATACCTATCCCCTACTACCCATTTTGGAAAACTACAAGCATATCTGATTCAATATATATGGAACTACAGGCGCCATAGGATCCACCGCCAGGTGCTTTTGACCTCCCGTTCGGCGGGGAAACTGGCCTTTCCCAACCTAGTTAAATACTATCAGGAAGCCCAACTCCGAGCCATCGCTTCTTGGTTCACCCAATGGACCTATAATAAGTGGACCTAGATTGAGAAGTTATGGCTGGCACCTATACACCCCAATAGCTTTTTATGGAATGCGAATGCGGAGGTAGCCCCTGACCGTCTGCTGAGTACAGTCTCCCACCTTCGATCGCTTTGGCGTACACTCTCCCAGCAACATAGTCTAGACTCCGAAAAATCCCTACTAACTTCCTTTTTGTACAACCCTGAATTATCTTCCGGCCTTACCCACTCCATGTCTTCCCCATGCCATTTACTAAATTACAGGATAAATTTGGACTACCCAACAAGTATTTTATACCTATTTACAGATCCGCCATTATGCCCAATCGAAAGCCCCCAGCCTACAGTTTTCTACCCCTACCCCCTTCGAGCAGATAATCCTGGAGGGGACGGCGAGTAGAGGTGCGGTTTCAGACATATACAAAATACTGAATGCCTATTCATTTCAGAATCAGGGCAAACACCACTATATGTGAAAATGGGAAAAAGCCCTAAACCAGGAGATTTCCATGACAGAGTGGCAAATGATATGGACTCTGGCATCTTAAAGCTCCCTTTGTACACTATACAAAGAAAACTCGTACAAAGTCATGTTCTTTTGGTACATGACCCCAGATGTCCTACACTCCATATACCCTGCTACCTCAGATAGATACTGGAGGTGCCTCGGGACACCTTTCTGCACATATACTGGAGCTGTCCAATTATCGCCTCATACTGGCAAAGGGTACAGCAACTTCTTCAAAACCTCTTTGGCCCACAAATCCCACTGGAGCCGTCCCTCTTCTTGCTGAGCTTTCCCCCACGCACACTTTCCAAATTGCAGAATAAACTGCTACATAGTCTCCTTACGGCAGTGAGGTGCTTGGTGGCGCTTCACTGGAAGAGCCGTCTTCCCCCTACACAGGAAGCCCTATATGCTAGAATTAAAGATGTGGAATTGATGGAAAAAATGACGGCTAGGATACAGGACTGGTTGGAAGCCCATAACCGCATATGGGAACCATGGCATCTCCAGGAGGACCCAGGATGATAGAGTTCTTTTGATTTTCTCTTTTCTACTCTCCTTGCTTTCACTTTTCTTCCTTATATCTGCTTTTATGTTTTTGAACTGTAGTTACTAAATGGTTGAAGGATGTAACGCTGATATTTGAACATGTCATTGGATGCTTGCACACTGAATATGTTGACTTTGCTGGCACTTTGTGGCCAAACTTTTCAACAAGAACCTGTATCACAGTTCATGTACCTGTCTTGCATTAATACTACTACTAAAAAATTATTATTTAAAAAAAAAAAAAACTCCCCTTTAAGTGTTGCCTAAAAGAAGGATAAAAAAAGCTAGAATCTATCTAAACTAGTATGTGCAGGTGTCTAGGGTACAACATTTTATAAAAACCTGGAAATCCATTTTAACAATTACATTTCTGTCTATTAACCTCCTTCGACCCTTTAAAGATCCACAGTATTCCCAAATGGAATGTGTTTTATACTGTTTCTATAAATAAATCTGACATCATAGATATGAATGGAGTTCACGCTCAGTATCATATTCACGTGTGAGGTCAGTGGAAGACGAAATGACGTAGCCATAACCCCGGAACATTCTATTAAATGATATACAGTAGCTGTCACATCTGCCAGAAGGAATGTACGTTCTATTAGGAGTATGACCCGCATTTAAACATAGATGTCATGCAGTAGATTTTATATGTTCTGGTCCAGCAAATTAAATAAATCTGACATGTGAGCCCAGCAGTGACAGAGTTCTTTATAACCCGTGTTTTCCCTCTTCTAATCAATGGCTAAATTATACTCCCATCTGTAACAAAAAGCCACTAAAAATGTCACCAGCCTCTTTTTTCCCTTCTTTTCACATACCTTCTATCACATCAAAAAAAATAAGGCATTGGTTCTCATAATGAGCTGAGCACACGGATATTGGGTGAGATTATCTGAGAAAGATATCATTCTCTGGCTACATCAATAGATTTCAAATGCAAGTCTTCAAACCGCTTACGTTTCGGTATCGGTTTTGTGAAGGAATTTCAGTGTTTCAAATGCTTGAATTCAGGCTAAGTGAGCTAAGGTATGATATGGAAAGTCTAACCTTCTTTAAATCATTTTGATCAATGTATGCTAATGTTTAAATCCAATGACACCTTGGTTTTCAGAACTGGAAACTGGTATGGTAGTTTTAGCACAGGGCTTTTGGCATAGTTGTTCTGTCATCCATAGATATAGTGGAGAAGTGAGCGTAGCCACCCTAGGAAAGGAGGTGTTACTGGTCAGATCACTGGTGAAAATAAAGGAAAAAAGCCTGATAGAAAAGGAATGCAGTCACCACATTTAGGAAATATATTAAATTTCAGTTTTTTGGTTTATATATGCTTTACGAAAGTCTGTATAGAGAATATAGCGACTTGATGACTTGACAAGGTCCACAGACAGGTTAATGCACCAAGAACACACAGAAGTGGAATTCATTGCAGTTTAATCTATATAGCTTTTAGGGATAAAAGTATGCCACCAATGGTGGCCAAGGGAGCAGATATTCCCATTTTTTTATGTTTCAATTGGTGGCCTGCCATTCATTAAAGCAGAGTTACCCCCCGCCCCAGCAAAAATGAAAAGTCAGCAGCTACACATACTGTAGCTGCTGACTTTTAATATTAGGACACTTACCTGTCCTGGAATGCAGCGATGACGGCACCCAAGCAGATGTTTCCATCCGCTCTCGGGTGCTGCCGGCGCCTTTGTCTGGCAGTGAAGCCTGATCCCTACTGCGCATGTGCGAAGCGCGCTACGCTTTCTCAATGGCCTGACGGTGGGGGGAATGGCGAACTTGCTGTTTTTTTTTAAAATTTTCCTTGCACATGATTGAGTATTCTTTGCAAAGTAAAGCTTTATCTCATTTACTAAGCTCTGGAGAAACTGCACTAGCAAAGTGCACAGTCTCTTTGCTTTTAGTGAATCAACCCCATTGTCACTGAGTGCTGATTACAGTGTGCACTAGGTCTAACTCTGGTGCCTATTAGACTGCACAGTCATATTAAGACACCCTTTAACAACTGCTGTAACATGAAAATGGTTGTAAGACTTTGAAAATGGAGGTTGTACATATAATGTCTATCTGTGACTTCAACGGGCCTTTAAAAGCTATACATAAAGTGAACTCTTAACATGCATTGGTGAGATTATTTACAATAAACCTGTGATATTTATATATGTGTATATGGAAAAGAAAAGACATAATATATTATATATATATTATAATATAAGTCCTTTTCTCGAGATGGTGTTTGTTTTTATAAGGGTTTACCTGATTGGTTAATGGAAAAATGTTTGTTATAGACAAGTCAGTAGCGTAGGGAGGGGGTCTTTACAGAGAATCTGTATTCACTTGCTCTTCTTTCACTCAATAAACAGAGGGAACACAGCAGGATATTAAGCATCAGTGAAGTGAATGAAAGATGCCTCTACAAGTAACATGGCCACTGTGAGTATCTCCTGGGCCCACAGCTGTCAAGTTACTCCTCTTCTCCCAGCCCATTCCTTACTTCTACAGCAAACAAATGCACACATTGGCACACACTTTCATCAGTAGGAATTTGTAGTGACTTATCTTTATTGGCAGACATATCACAGACAGTTGTCGGCGTACCTTCCAGTAGTACAGCTACCCCTAGACTGTCTTCCCAGCAATCTCCTTTTGTCTGTTAAAGAAAAACTGTCATAAGAGAAGCATGGAGGCTGCCATTGCCAACTCCTCTTCTGAATATTCTATTTGCTTGTTTATTAAATTGAATATATATGGAAAGTAAGGCGCTAACACACCCTTAATCTACTCAAATGTCATACATAGTATGTGTGAACATTAATCAAATAATGAATCAAAAATGATTAAATTAACAAAAAACAAAGTCCATTAAACAGAATAGTCCATGCTGTGAACTCCAACCACCGTACATTCTGGTATTAAAGTGCCTGAGATGCCCTTTCAGTTAGTGCTCCACCACTGTGTGTGCAGAATGCACACTTACCAACCATACATATTGATCACTTAGGGTATCACCAATTTCACAATAAAATAATGATGATCCTTATCAGTAATGCCTCACAAGAGGGCACCAGCCATTATTCTTTCAAATGGACTTAACCAGGAGCTTCCTGATGACGCTGGTATGCGAAATGCATTGAGGCTGTGCGTCCACCATTTGTGACGTCACTTCCTGTTGGGGTTGGATAGTGATTCCGGTCATTGTAACGCACACCAGCTTAAACAGAGCAGCTTGCGGGATCTATACTATCAGGCTGTTTATGTTGGTGCTGACTATAGCTGTTCTAAATTTAAGTGCAAAATTCATCTTTTAAGTGTAGTATTTGGCTTTTTCATAAATACTATGATATTATCCTGGATTATTATATTTTTTCTGAGTCTCGGCTGCTGGGGAATGATTAAGTCCATTGAAGGGGCATCTAAGGCACTTTAATGCCAGAAGGCATGGTGGTTGGAGTTCACAGGACTAATCTGTTTAATGGACTTTGTTTTTTGTTAATTTAATCATTTTTGATTCACTATTTGCTTGATGTCCACGCATACTATGTATTATATTTGAGTAGATTAAGGGTGTGTGTTAGCGCCTTACTTTCTATATATTTTCTGTTTGGAGGTGGTATATTTACTTAAAGGGGCAACTTCACATATATATTTCATTTTTATAATTTGGGTTGGCACCAATTTTTACTCAAATTTTTTTTTTACTTGTTTGTTATATTGACTCTCTGACTCTAGCATAAAAAGTTGAACTCTAGCATAAAAATACACAAATGATGCAGCCCTGTATTCATAAGCACACTATCAAAAGTATATATGTTTTAATACAAGCAGTGTAAGTGACTGAATTTGACTTATTAGCTTTTTGTAGTCCATGTACAGCAGAGCTCTGACTGTTTATGTGCCAACAAGGAGCATACCAATAAGAGAAGAAAGCGATAGATTGAAGAGATAATCGCTGTGCTGCTTCTCCTTTCACTGTCAATGATGCTGACCATCATTCAACCAGGAAGATTGTGGACATCTTGTGGCAGTTAAAAACTACTGTAGAGAACATCTCCAAATTAAAGTTTTTATTTTGGGCTGGAGTTCTGCTTTAACCGCTTCCCGCGCGTAGAACATCATATGATATCCTGGACTTTCAGCGGTGATACTGGGATAATGCCTGCAGCTACAGGCATCGTCCTGATATCTATCTTTTTCCTGCTGGCAATGCTCTTTTTTTTTTTTTGTTCAATACATTTTTATTTGTTTTGAGGAAATGAACAAAACAAAGCAATCAGAACATAATGTACCGAAGAGTAGGCAAAACAATGTATAGCATACAAAGCATAAAATGCACAGTGTACAGAAGCACAGCAAGGTTGAGGGTATTTGTACCATAATATACTGGATACTTATTCAATATTGGGGTTGGAGTAAAGTTGGATTTGGGATTTTAATGGGTGACACCCATTTCTTGATTTCCCGTGTATGTGGTCCATATGCTCCAAGTCCTGTCAAAGGACAGTCCTGGTAATGAATTAATTGCTATGAGGCGTTCCAGAGTATAGTGTCTTTGAACTAGTTGTTTTACTTCGGACACATTGATAGCCTTGTCTCCTTTCCAGCTTTGGAGTATCAATGTGCGAGTTGCCAGGACGATGTGGGTAGTTACAACCCTACTGTACGGAGGGAAGTTTTCTATGCCGATATGAAGCAAGGCTAACTCGGGGGTAGGCTTGGTCAGGTAGCAGGTTATTGTGGATATGAGCTGGAAGATCTGCTTCCAAAGGCTTCTTATGTTGGGACATTCCCAGAATACATGCAACAGGTGGCCGTGTTGGCCGCAATTTCGCCAACAATCGGGGGAGGATCCGAGGAAGATGAGGGCCAGTCTGTGCGGCGTGTATTGCCATCTGTTGTGTATTTTCAACATCATCTCCCAGTGGTTGGTACTGTGCGTTGCCTTAGAAATGTTCTTGAATGCGGCTTTCCATTGGGCCTCCGAAAAGGACCTTTTTAAATCCCTTTCCCATTTTAAATGGGTGTTAGTTTTGCGGAAGATCTGTTTTCTTTGAAGCATGTTATAAAAAAGAGTTATACCTTTGATCTCGGGTGCGTGAGATTTGTAGTAGTCCCATACTGGTTGAGGGATTTTGAGTGTAGGAACATTGTGACTTGTTAGAAACTTTTGTATTCTTGCAATGGTGAAATATATGCTTTTTGGACTGTGGTTTTCTTCGATCAGCTGATTAATTGTCTTGGGGGCATAGCTAGAGAGAAGGTCTTGTAGTGTGGAAATCCCACAGTCTCGGATTTGTCCTAAAGAAATCATGGGCATTCTATCCGCTAGTATTCTTAAATTGGGCTGTATGTCAGGCACAGGGGTGGAGTTGCCACCATGGTTTCATAGCAATCTCCATGCCTGTAGTGATACACAAGTAGGTGAGAGGTCATATCAGGAGTGATTATAAGTCCCGGATCGGGGCTAACTCTCTCTCTAGCTCTACCCACAAGGGTGCATTCATCTCCTGGAACCATTCCCCCAGTTGGTACATCCTGGCCACCCAGAAGTATTCGCCTATGTCTGTCAGGCTAGCTCCTCCCACTGATTTGTGGGTAATTCAATTTTGACGTGGACATCTGGCCCCTTTCCCACTCCAAATGAATTTCCATGAAGACTCGACAGGGTTTGTAAGAAGTGAGAGGGGGTTGGGATGGGAAGAACCCGGAAGATGTACAAAATCTGGGGTATGATTGACATCTTAAAGGCTGCTAGCCTGCCCAGTCATGAGAGCTCCTTCTTGGACATTGATTTTAGTTGGCCATCTATTTTAATCACGAGTGTTTTGTAATTTGTGGTAGCTAGAGTTGCTATTTTGGGTGTTAGCTTGATTCCCAAGTATTGAATGCTTTGGTCGGTCCATTGGTAGGTGAGATATTGTTCAAGTTTTCCTTTGGTGTGTTTGGGGACTCCTAAGTCCAAGATAAGGGATTTTGTGTAGTTGACTTTGTAGTATGAGATTCTATTAAAGTCCTCTATGACTTTATGGGCATTGGGAAGGGAAATTGTTGGATTCGTTAATAATAGGATTATGTCATCCGCAAATAGATTAATGGTATGGGAGCGTGAGGCAATTTTAAATCCAGTAACCAAAGGGTGTGTGCGTATTTGTTTTGCAAGAGGTTCTATCATCAAGTTGAATATGGAGGGAGAAAGAGGACAACCCTGTTGAGTCCCATACATGATTGGAAATGTTTTGGACAAGAGGCCAGAGGTGTGTACCTGTGCTGTGGGGCAGGAGTACAATGCTAGAATTGCATTCAGACATGGCCCATATTCTATCGAATGCCTTCTCTGCATCAATTGACAATAGCAGAGAAGGTGTTCGGGTTTTTTCTGCATAGTGTATAACATTTACAAGCCTCCTGGTGGCGTCTGAGGTCTGCCGTTCTCTCACAAATCCCATTTGGTCACTGCTAACAAGTAATGGTAGAAACTTAGTAAGGCGTTTGGCTAATAGTTTTACGTATATTTTGATGTCTGAGTTCAATAGTGATAATGGCCTGAAATTAGCCGGTGTCGTGGGGTCTTTACCTGGTTAAGGCGACTGCGCCGCCTTGGCAAAGACAGGTTGTAGATATGGAGAAAGAATTTTGTTAAATACTTTGAAGAACTCATTAGGTAAGGCCGTCTGGACCTGGGTATTTCCCATTTGGGAGTGTTTTAATGATGGCTTTAATTTCCCGTGATGTAAATGGGGCATTAAGTTCAGTTAGTTGTATGTCAGAGAGCGAGGTGAGGTTTATTGTTTGTAGGAAGTTTCTGTTAGCAAGGTACTTGCCAGCTCTGTTGGCATTGGCGTAGTGTGCTAGTTTTAAGCGTCTTAGGTGATAGTCATATTGTGTCATCAACTCTCTTCGTTTTTCCCTGAGTTGGGATAGCTTTTGTGTTGTGGTGTTATCAGGGGAGGTTTTATTGGCCGATTTCAGGGATCTAATGTCTGATAAAAGGGAGTTGAATTTTGCATTGTGTTGTCTTTTAACCCTTGCCCCTTGTGGGATGAGTATCCCTCTTATGTACGCTTTGTGGGCATTCCATAGTGAGTATGGATTCTCTACGGATTGTTTGTTAGTGAAAAAGCTTTGTAGATGTTGAGATATGGTCTGACTATACTGGGGATCCTGTATAATTTTATTGTTGCAGCGCCAGATGGGGGAGGAGAGCGGGGCGTCCCCTACATTAATTGACATAGTTATAGCAGCATGGTCTGACCATGTAATGTTATGTATTGTAGCCTCGGTAATTTTTTGTAGCAATCATTTATCTGTTAGGAACATGTCAATGCGAGAATATGATTGGTGTCTATGGGAAAAGAAGGTGTAGTCCCTTTCATTTGCATGGAGACACCTCCAGACATCGAATATCTCCTCCGAGTGCAGGAGACGGTTTAGGGTAGCTGTTCTTTGTGATGTGTGTGCGGTTGTGTCCAGTTTCGGATCTACTATGAGTTTTACCATAACATTCATACATTTTCCTTTCGACTAGGTAAACTCTGTTCCCTATGATTTGTACTTCAGCTTGGCATTGGTTCAGTCCGGACATCTTATCCGATTGTAGGAATGCCCTTAAAGATAAAAAACATTTCTTTGAGCATGGTGTCTGATATTGGTTGTCCAGCCGTTGGGAAGTTGGATATGTGTGTGTTGCTGATTGGAAGCAGGTCCGCTTACCTCCATTTCCCTGTTGTGGTGTGAATCATCTTGGGAATCCAAACAAAGTTTTTGTTTCTGGGAATGCCTTGTAGAAGGGGTAGAGGCTCCCGAAGAGGGCACACTTCTGCTTGCTGCCTTCTGGGAATTTTTTTGCTTGTCTCCAGCATCCATATTGTGGTAGTCAGCTGGTGTTGTTGGCTGGGGGTTTTGGGCACAGTTACCGCCCTGTTGTAACCCTCGTGCTGCTGAGGTGAAATAACCAGACAACTTGCAGGGCTGTTGTTGATTTTTCTTATTTTTGGTCATTTTGTTATATGGTGGTATAGCTGTGGTGGTGGCTGAGGAGATTTGCGGAAGCTTTTTGTTGTCAACATTAATCAAGCATTCCAAATCTGATGATAACCACTCTAGAGGCAGACACAAATCCAAATATTCAGCAGTCAAAGCAAAAGCAGCAATTATTATTTTCTTAACTTGTATTTTTTAATTTCTAATATGCTTGTAGGGAAATATTGCCATACTTATTTACAGCTTTATACATTTCCACAACAGTGTTGATTCCAGAATTTCACTGCATGAATACAATGAACACCAGAGAAGTGCATTTCTCAATCATTCCATCTATAATTCAGTTTCAAATGTAAATCTACTCCCTTTAGTTAGGCTGGGTTCACATTGCTGTGAACACTACTGCGAATTTAAGCCGCTGCGATAGATTAAATTTACAGTCATCTCCAATAACATAGTGTTCTATCAGGGCCGTTCACATTGATGCGTTGCGATCGAATGCGTCAAAAAAGGGTCCTGTGCGATCCATGTGGAATGCTCTGCACTGTGAATTCAACTCTATAGAATACAAGAACACATGTAGAAATTGCACTTGTCATAAAAACCCCCACACTGACAAATTTGCACCGCAATCGTATTAAATTTGCTGTAAATTCGCACCGCAGCAGTGTGAACCGAGCCTTAGTCTAAGAGGCAGCAGCCTGAATGCAAATCAAGCACCTTATCATGTTCCCACAAGTCTAGTTCTTCTCAACCCCTATGGCAGCCCAAAAATTAGGTTTCAAGCTCAGCTTACTGACTTTTAGAGCCTTAGTATATGGCCAATAGAGATGGGCCAAACCCCCCCTGTTCAGTTCGCACCAGAACTCCCGAACATAGCACCCTATTAACCACTTGCCGACCGCCTGCCGCAGCGTGACAGCGACAAAGTGGCTCGTTATTGCAAACTGGCCATGATAACTAGTATTGCGAGCGCGCGCATCGCCGGAGGCATGCTTGCGTGCTCACTGTGTTCCAGGGGGGCCAGGGAGCGTGTAGGGCCGTCTCGATCTCCGCCGGCTACCCGTGATGCCCCCCCCGCAGTGAGAGAACAGAGGTCCGTGTATGTAAACACGGATCTCCTTTTTGACAGAGGTGGAAGGGCTGTGATCACAGGCTTCCTGTATATGGAAGCCGTGATCACTCCCCTCCCCCAACCAGCCTAGCCCCCATACAGTTATAACACACTGAGGGACAGTTAACCCTTAGAGTGCCCACTCCAGGTTAACCCCTTTACTGCCAATGGCATTTACACAGTAATCAGTGCATTTTTATAGCACTGATCACTGTATAAATGCCAATGGTCCCAAAAAAGTGTCAAAATGGTCCGACATGTCCGCCACAATATTGCAATACCGCTAAAAATCACAGATCACCGCCATTACTAGTAAAAAAATAAATAAATAAACCCCAGAAATGAATTCTCATCATTCATAAATGCAGCAACTTTTGTGCAAACCAATCAATAAATGCCGATTGTGATTTTTTTTCGGATTTGTATTTGGGTACAAGGTCGCACGACCGCGCAGTTGTCAGTTAAAGAAGCACAGTGCCGAATCGCAAAAAGTGCTCTGGTCCTAAAGGGTGAAATCCTTCTGGGGCTGAAGAGGTTAAAGTCTTGAACTTTGAAGAATCTTGAAAAATCAAAAGTCCCCATTTTGAAGGCTTCTATGCAAGTAATTGGCCATAAAAAGGGAAGGGGGTCTGGGTACTGCCCTGGGGGACATGTATCAATGCAAGCATTTTTATTTAAAAAAAAAGAAAATTGGATCATACTTGCCTAATTTTCCTTTCCCGTTGCCTATCCATGGCATCATACCTGTGATAGAGCTCTGTCTCGACTCCTCCCTCAGGACCAGTGAATAGCATAAATTAAAGACGTAGTCCCTCCCCGGCATTCTCCATAATATAGAAATACCAAGGGTGGGAGCGTATGCTGCCTTGGATAGGCACCAGGAAAGGAAAATTACAGTAAGTATGATACAATTTTCCGTTTTCCTGGTGCCTCCATGGCAGCATACCTGTGATAAATAACTAGCAGACACGATAGAGGGATTAATGCCAAACATAAAGAATTTTAATTAGGTCCTGCCAAAGCAGCATGCACCACATTTCTTCAGAACTTCACCGGAGTAAGAGACCCTGGATCAATATGGTAATGCTTGAGAAAAGTGTGCAGAGAGGACCAGGTGGCAGCCCTGCAGACTGTTTTCAAGGATACATTCGCCCTTACTGCCCATGAAGGGAGGGACTCCATCTTGAATCTTTTGAGATGTATGTACCTGTTGAGTCTTTTTAGGTCTATGACCGGCCTCCACCCTCCTGTTTTTATCTCCACCAGGAAGAGCGTTGAGTAAAAACCTGAAAAACTTTCTGATGGGGGAACCGGAATCACTGCCTTTTGTTCCAGTAAGGATGTTATATATTGGTCCAGAATTAGTGCTTTTTTCTGAAAGAGTTTCAGGGAGGTTGATGAGAGAAAGTCCCGGAGTGCCTGTACTGGATTGTGGACAGCACCCATGGGTCCCCGCACTCCCGGATCCATGCTGGTAGGAAAGACTTCAGCCGAGCCCCTACCTGAGAAGGCTCAGTATTTCTGGCGTCAAAAGGACTTTGACACCTCCTGGGGGGCAGAGAGAGCCTTATTTCTTTTTGCTCCCAAAAAGGATGCCTGAGTGCCCCTCCAGGGCCTTTTGTCTTTATTCTGACGGGATTGCCTGAAATCTCTGTAGCCTGATTGCCGGAACCTTGAAAGGTAGGTCCTGGATCTCTGAAATTTCCTGTCTTGAGGAATCAGGCCAGACTTCCCTCCCGTGACTCAGGAATTGGCTTTGTCCAATTTCTCTCCAAATAATGACTTCCCGACGAACGGGATTTTACACCAACTCTGCTTTGAAACGAGGTCGGCTGTCCATGACTTAAACCATAGGGCCCTCTTGGCCATTATTGAATGCAGCATCAAATTGGCTGAGCACCTGATTGTGTCGATGGCTGCTTCTCCCTCAAAGTCTGCGGCAAGCTTAAGCTCCTCCAAGGCCTTGACTATATCATCCTTGGGTACGTCCTGTTATTATTGCCGTCTCCACATTCTCAGTTCAGACTCTGATGGCATTAGACACAGAGATTGATGCAATAGCCGGCCTACAGGCTGCTCCTGAAGCCAAATAACTTTGCTTCAAATCAAGGTCAATCCTTCTATCCAAAGGATCTTTGAACGATGTGGAATTCTCCAAGGGCAGAGTCACATTCTTTGCCAAGCAAGCAACTGCTGCATCTACTACCGGCATAGAAGAGAAGGACTGTGCATCTGAGTCTGCCAGAGGGTACAATTTGGAAAAGCGGGCCAAAGATAGATTTTTATCTGTCTTAGTCCATTCATCTTGAACAATCTACCGAATTTCCCCCATTAATGGGAACACAATCTGTTTCCTTTTGAGGAATGGGAAATAAACCTTAACCTTGGATGGAGGCTCCACCGGATCTTCCCAGGCTATGGCCTCCTTCACAGCCTGAATGAAAGAATGGACCAGCTGAAAGTTAAAGTCTGAAGGATCCCCCTCTTCTGAGGATTCCTCAGACGACTCCTCTGGAGGTCAGTCTCTTGTCACCCCTGAGACAGGCATGGGTGTACTGGCTGATGATGGACCCGGCATACCGGGATCCAAAACCTAGTCCTCCAGGACTGGGGAGGCTGGCCATTCCGGTATTAAAGCCACCAATTCTGAGAACGAGTTGCTCATTATCTGTTTTAGCAGATCGACCACTTGTCGACTTCCTTGATGACCTATGCCTCGAGGAATGGGACCTTCGCTCCGGACTCCGGTCATCATAATGCCTAGATGACTTCTTTGCTCTCTTCGAAGGGACAGGGCTGCAACATAGGAGGGGAAAAAAAAAGTTTTGATCGTCCCCCTTTTTTTTTTTTTGATCGTCCTCTTTTATTTCGCTTTACCTGCAGATGGTCCCATACCTATCTGACGTATGTGGATCTTTGCTCCTTGAAGAATCACTCATGGTGAAAGCAAGAGCAGAGGGCTCAACTTGAGAGAGAGAGAGAGAGAGAGAGAGAGGACAAGGCATATTACCAAGAAGAAACTTGTGCCAAGGAACAAAAAAAAAAACTGAACTCTGAGGGTCCCAGAGAGTTACCTGTAAACTGCTCCACTAAGAAATAAGGGCACACCTGGTCTGAAGACATCCGCAGGACCATTGAGCAGAGTCCCCATTATTCTTATATAGCATTTAAGGAGACCCGCCCCTCCTCCTAGGAGGACCAGAGTAAGGGCGACCCATACCTATGGGCTTAGCCCTTTCCCTTATCCAAGATGGCACCCGCCGCTTCACGGGCAAAGCGCGCATGTGCCGATCGCTTGGAAAGCACAAGGCTCCCAAGCTTCTGGATCCCGCTCACAATCACCTGAAGCTCCACCCCCGTTGCCGAGTCCTGGATCCCCCCGCCGTCTATACCGGCATTCAGGGGGGAACAGGGAGCCCGAATGGCAAGAGGGGAACCCAAAGGGGGCCCCGCGATGCCACCTCCTCCGGGGGATCAAAAATAAAGCCCTAAATTGAAACGGCTTTAAAGAGGAAGACAAAGCTCCTCCCCTGGGCTGCTGCAGAAAATAAAAGTCTTAAAGGGGAAGTTTTTTTTTTTTACATGAGTGAAAACGGAGAAAGAGAGAGAAAAGGTAAGAAAGAAACAATAATGAGAGGGAAGGGGAGAGAGAGAGAAAAAAAAGAAAAAACCTAAAAATGAAAGTTTCTTAAAAGAGTTGATCCCCCTACCTGGTCACCAATATCTATGTATTCTGGAATCTTGCAGTTTGCGTTCCTATGAGGAAACTCTGCTTACCCCACAAGATGCACAGAAGGGGTTCTCAGCCTTATCAGCACTAATAGTGGCCCAAGGAACAAGGACTGCACACGGGAGAGGTCTGAACCCGGCGGATGCTGCCGAAAGCAGAGGTAGGGACTTGCTGCATCTTCACTGATTCAAGAGGTATGAGGAAAAAAAGGAGAATGCTGGGGAGGGACTACGTCTTTAATTTATGCTATTCACTGGTCCTGAGGGAGGAATCATGGCGGAGCTCTATCACAGGTATTCTGCCTTGGATAGGCACCGTGAAAGATCGTTTTTACAGGAGCAGTGATTTTAACCACTTCACGCAAATCGACATACCCGTACGTCAGTTGGGAGAAGTGGATGTACCTTTTTTTAGAGCCAGTGGTTGACTATCAGGTGACAATGGCCGATCTGGCTCAGCAGTTATCCCTGGCAGCAGGAGGGAACACTCCCGCCGCCTGCCACTGTCTCCCGTCCCATCCATTCAGCGCATCCGCTGGCTGCGAGGAGTCCCGATAGAAAGCCAGAATCGGCTCCGATCAGGTCTCCTTCGTGTAATTCCAGAAGCGACGTCACAACGCCACTTCCCGTTTACTCGGCTGCCAATGGTGCCGATTTAAAAAAAAATTACAGTATTCAGAATCATCGTTTTTGGTGATCTGAATACTTTTAAGTGTAAAGGAGGAATTGGAGGACTTTTACACCCCCAATCCCTCCATAAAGAGTACCTGTCACTGACTATTACTGTCACAAGGGATGTTTACATTCCTTCTGACAGCAATAAAAGTGATCAGATTTTTTTTTTAAAGGAACAGTGCAAAAAATAAAAAAAATAAACAAAAAAGCCAAACATTTTTAAAGCATCCTTGTCCCCGCAAGCTCGTGCAGCAAAGAAAACGAATGCGTAAATCGCGCCCGCAAATGTAAACGGTGCTCAAATCACACATGTGAGGTATCACCGCGATCGTCAGTGTGAGCAATAATTCTAGCAAAAGACCCGCTCTATAACTCTAACCTGGTAACCATTAAAAAATTAAAGTACCGTTGCTTGTCGCCATTCCATGAGTGTGCGCAATTTTCAACCTTAACATGTTTGGTAGCTATTTACTCGGAAAAACATCCTCTTTCACACTATACTATAAAAAAATTGGGCTAACTTTACTGTTTTCTTATTTTTAAATTCAAAAAAGTGTATTTTTTCCAAAAACAAATTGTGTTTGAAAGGCCGCTGCACAAATACCTTGTGACATAAAATATTGCACTGACCGCCATTTTATTCTCCAGAGTCTTTGCTAAAAGAAAATTTACAATGTTTGTGGGTTCTAAGTAATTTTCTAACAACAAATACTGATTTTAAATACTTGCCGACCGCCGATCGGCATCTGACGGCGGCAAAGTGGCTCTGTAAGGCAAAACGCCGTCATACGACGACGGCCGCCAGATCGCGCACAGTGAGCGCGCGTGCGCCGCCGGAGGCGCGCCCGCACGCTCACTGTGTCCGGGGAGGGCCAGGGAGCGGGTGCGGCGGCTTCGATTGCTGCCGGCCACCCGTGATGCCCCCCCGGAGTGAAGGAGCGGAGGTCCGTGTAAGTAAACACGGACCTCCGCTCTGTGTGAGGGGGAAGGGCTGTGATCACAGCCTTCCTGTACCCATGACGCTATAAAGTCGCCTGTACAGCCTTGTAAAACTGTGAAAAAACCCTGGTAACCGTAAATATGTCGCTAGTCACGATATTTTTACGTGACTAATGACACATTTACGGTAACCGTCACTTCCCCAATTGGACGTCCCCCGCGAGATTCCCAATTGATACAAGGGACCCGCACAAGATTGACATACCCCCGAACGGATCGACCCCTTCCCTTCACCAGTGTCGGAAGTGCATGTCCTTCCGACACTAGTGTCGGGAAGGGGGAGTGTGTCTCGCCTCCAGGCACAAATG
>BLSH010293217.1:1004212-1017630 GCA_018402905.1 Glandirana rugosa | reverse complement strand
GGGGGGGGGGGGGGGGGGCAGAGTAGAGAGCTGCTGACTGATGGTTATCAGCTCTCTGCTCAGGGGGCTCTGAGAATTGAGTGCTCAGAGGCGGAGGGGGACAGATGCAGCATCCACCTAGGTAAGTATGATTCTTAGAAGAAAGAATTTGAGTGAAACACAGTCTATATTTGCCTTTAGTAAATCAACCCCAAATGCATCTCTTTGGGTAGGTGAATGTAAATGGATAGATATGCGTCCGCTTACATCTGCCCACATCCGATTCAGTTTAGGTCCACAAAAAGAAACTGAAAAGGTTGGTGGCCCTTTCTGTTTTCCTGACCCAAACAGGATGGATCGGATGAACACTGATGTGAATGGACGCACATCTGCCCTCGTCCACCCACCCACAGAGGTTTCATGGGTTGGAATGGATATGACATCTGTCCCATTATGATTCGACTCAGCAGGGGATATGTACCATGGTGACAAAGTGAAAGATGGCATAGAATGGCAATGCAAGACAGCAATGGGGGAGAGAGACAAAGCATTGTTACCCAATAAAAGGAAGTGCATGAAGAAGAACTTTCATAGCAGGATTAAGGGCTATTATTTTAATGAAAGCTGAAAATGTAAAAGGATTGATAATGACTTTTGAAATGGCATGTTAAAGATCATGTGGGCTTTTAGTGATTGGATGCATATATAGTATGTCAATGCAGGTGAGACTCATTTTATATCGGAGAGAATGGCACATCACACAGGACAGCGATTCTGATGACAATTGAAATAGGAGTTTACCCTAGAGAACATAATACCTAATATCTTCAGAAATGTTATTAGATTCAGCATGGACCTTTGTGCAGGTGCCTGAATATAGAGAAATGAACTGTCCCAGATGCTGACTTTGCAGTAAGGCTTTAAACCGTTTGCATATTGTTTTATGATTGTCTGATGGGCATGCATCACCTGAAATATATTCAAGTGGTGCAGCATCCTCTATAATATTGAATGACATTCAACAAACCCCATTAAAACAAGAAACTGGAGATACTTCCTTTTGTTCGGGTTGTAAAGAAGAAATGTGAAGATGTGTTCATTTATTAACAGTAAATGCTACAATCATATCATGTTTAGTAAATGTTAAATAAACACTAATTCATAGGGCAAAGCATAGCATTTAGCTAGCTTCCAGGTTAATGAGATGGGGTTTACAAGATGAAGAAGATGAGAAGAGAGCTAGTGGAGGGGGCTTACTGAAAATGTGTCTACTGTAATGTATATGTTATTATAATATAATGGTCCTGATAAACTAGGATTGGTGGTTGTAGAGGATTATAAATTGTCACATGGCACATATGATTGTGGTGCATTGCATTTCACATAAACTATTAAGTTGCAGTCCATGCAGTTTATCAACTGCAGAGCACACCTCCATTGCACCAAATATTGACAGTCATGTTATGAGAAATTATTTATTTGGAGCAGATCGTGCAATGCTTGTGCACTTTGGGATTTTTAGCATGTGGCACACTAGTCACAACTTCCTCTTCAAATCCATTAAATAATTATTTGCCACATTCCATAAATCAGTCTTCTGTGAGCCAAATATTTGGTGCATCATAAATAGGGTCCAATATATCATTTTTTAAAACTAGTCGATTAAGTTGAAAATCCAGCTGTGGGTGCCCTTTACTACATCTTCTTAAAAAAGTTGTATGGGACTTTTTTTGTGGATTAATACTTACCTAGGTGGATGCTGCATCTTCCCCCCGGCTCTAACACTGAGAACCAAGCCATCTAACACTGCCGATCACTTGGTTCACAGTGCTACGTGAGCAGAGAGCTGGTGACTGCGAGTCATCGCTCTCTGCTCTGCCCCTCCTCGCTTACTGGAGCACTGGTCTGTGGAGGGGGCGAGGGCGGCTGGCTTAAGCTCTCAGTGGCTCGTTACAAGGCTGAGCCGGGTGCCAATCCAGGCATTTGGGCAGATCCTGACTCCATTGTCATGATCTTGCTCAAGCTTGGACCGGCTCTGTGATGTCTGATTGATGCCTGATGAAAGAGTGCGCCCGTTGATGACGTCACAGGCAGAAAGACTCTGAAACGCGTCGCATGATTGTGACGTGGGACGCCCACCAGCTGCTCCTCTGAAGCCCCGGTTCTCTCTCCATCATACGAGCGGACGTTTTTATCTTTGGCCGGCCGACATCCTGCTCCACCGGACAGCAACGAGGACACAACAGTGAGGAACACCACGATCAGCACAGACATCGCTGCTTCCCTCACCTGTCTCTCCGCAGACTAATGTGCGGACATGTGCCATACTTTTCTACCTATGTGAGTTGTATTAACCCTTGTTTTAACCATTAAATTTTAAACTGCTGCATTTAGAGGCGCCTTCTGTTTCTTCTTCGGCTCTGTGATGTCAGCAGACTTCAGCCCGCTGTCGGTTGTCCTGTGATCCATAGGAGGAGTACAGCCAAACAAGCTTTGGCTGTACCTCTTTAAGACGGTACCCTAAAGCCACCCAGGTCATACATACCTTGGGTCAGCTTTGCTGTCAACAAGCTTGTGTAATAGCACTTTATCTGACCTCACTTTTAGGTGCCAGTATTCTTGGAAATACATTTAGATTTTTTTTGGTGTCACAAAAAAAGTATGCACACATGAATACTAAGGGGTATATATACTGCAGCTGAACACTGCAAGGGCATTTGCTCCAGAACTTAGTAAATGAGGGGAATCTCCGCTCATTTCCATTGTTTAATAATTTTTAAGCAAAAATGCTTTTTTTTTTCCCTTGAATGTGATTGGGTATTCTTTGCAAAATTAATCTTCACCTCATTTACTAAGCTCTGAAGAAAATGCCTTTGTAGAGTGCAACTGCACCTGCAAAGTGCACAGTCTACAATATGTGCCTCTAGTTACTCAAACCCTAAGTATCAACTATCCATAAAGCCCCGTACACAAGGGCCAAATATCGGGTGATATCAGCCGGTTTGAAAGAAACCAGCCAACATTCAGCACGTGTGTTGCCAATCCGACAGAAGCTGGCCGAACGTCTGGCTTCTGTCAGGGGGGCATGACCAAAAACGGTCTGCTGATCGGCATCCGATCAGCGCTCTCAGCCAATGGCTTTACTATGGGTACAAACAACAAAAAACATAAACATATGTGGTATCACTGCGATCATCAGTGGCAGGAGAATTTATTTTGGGTTTTCTTTGGTGGTAAATTATGGTAATAGCATGAAATATACAGCTAAATTTTTAAAAAAGTTTTTTTTTTACTACTTTGGGCCACTTTTCCTTTGATAATATAACAAAAAAAATCAGAAGATATATATTACTGTGAAAAAACAAGGTATAATTCACCTGGATACACAAAGTAGTGGTGATGATATACAGTCAGGTCCATAAATATTGGGACATCTACACAATTCTAATCTTTTTGGCTCTATATACCACCACAATGGATTTGAAATGAAACCAACAAGATGTGCTTTAACTGCAGACTTTCAGCTTTAATTTGAGGGTATTTACATCCAAATCAGGTGAACGGTGTAGGAATTACAACAGTTTGTATATGTGCCTCCCACTTTTTAAGGGAACAAAAGTAATGGGACAGATTAACAATCATAAATCAAACTTTCACTTTTTAATACTTGGTTACAAATCCTTTGCAGTCAATTACAGCCTGAAGTCTGGAACGCATAGACATCACCAGATGCTGAGTTTCATCCCTGGTGATGCTCTGCCAGGCCTCTACTGTAACTGTCTTCAGTTCCTGCTTGTTCTTGGGGCATTTTCCCTTCAGTTTTGTATCCAGCAAGTGAAATGCATGCTCAATCAGATTCAGGTCAGGTGACTTGGCCATGGCATAACATTCCACTTCTTTCCCTTAAAAAACTCTTTGGTTGCTTTCGGAGTATGCTTTGGGTCATTGTCCATCTGTACTGTGAAGTGCCATCAATTGAGTTCTGACGCATTTGGCTGAATATGAGCAGAAAATATTGCCCGAAACACTTCAGAATTCATCCTGCTGCTTTTGTCAGCAGTCACATCATCAATAAATACAAGAGAACCAGTTCCATTGGCAGTCATACATGCCCACGCCATGACACTACCACCACCATGCTTCACTGATGAGGTGGTATGCTTTGCATCATGAGCAGTTCCTTTCCTTCTCCATATTCTTCTCTTCCCATCACTCTGGTACAAGTTGATCTTGGTCTCATCTGTCCATAGGATGTTGTTCCAGAACTGTGAAGGTTTTTTTAGATGTTGTTTGGCAAATTCTAATCTGGCCTTCCTGTTTTTGAGGCTCACCAATGGTTTACATCTTGTGATGAACCCTCTGTATTCACTCTGGTGAAGTCTTCTCTTGTTTGTTGACTTTGACACACACACACACACACACCTACCTCCTGGAGAGTGTTCTTGATCTGGCTAACTGTTGTGAATGGTGTTTTCTTCACCAGGGAAAGAATTTTTCAGTTATCCACCACAGTTGTTTTCTGTGATCTTCCTGGTCTTTTGGTGTTGCTGAGCTGACCGGTGCATTCTTTGTTTTTAAGGATGTTCCAAGCAGTTGATTTGGCCACACCTAATGTTTTTGCTATCTCTCTGATGGGTTTGTTTTGTTTTTTCAGCCTAATGATGGCTTGCTTCACTGATAGTGACAACTCTTTGGATTTCATATTGAGAGTTGACAGCAACAGATTCCAAATGCAAATAGCACACTTGAAATGAACTCTGGACCTTTTATCTGCTCCTTGTAAATGATATAATGAGGGAATAACACTCACCTGGCCATGGAACAGCTGAGCAGCCAATTGTCCCATTACTTTTGGTCCCTTAAAAAGTGGCAGGCACATATACAAACTGTTGTAATTCCTACACCGTTCACCTGATTTGGATGTAAATACTCTCAAATTAAAGCTGAAAGTCTGCAGTTAAAGCACATCTTATTTGTTTCATTTCAAATCCATTGTGGTGGTGTATAGAGCCAAAAAGATTAGAATTGTGTCGATGTCCCAATATTTATGGACCTGACTGTATTCTAATTTACTAGCGCATGTCAAGTTGAAAAAATTTGTTCAGGCATTAACATTTGTTTCACCCTCGGTCACTAAGGGGTTAATGAAAGCTGCAGATTTCCAAAATCTGAAAATGGCTTTTGGGAAATCACATAAACATGTTAAAGCTTATTTGGGCTTTTAGCGATTGGGTTTAAAATGATCAATTAAATATTCACCCAACACTTAAAATAACCCCTTATCAGATTATCCCTTAAATCTTCACCGAATCCCTTATCAGACTAAAATGTTAACTGGGAGGCTAATCCAAACAAATATTAAAATCTGCAGATTTTCGTGTATTTCTGTGTGACATATAATTTAAAAAATGCCTAAAACTGCCTGTCTGATCCTCTACATAGCAGACTTTCTTGTATAGAGCAAATTCATTAAATGTTCACCCAGCACTTAATTGTGTTTGCTGAATTGGAAAGTCTGGATATCTGAAGAGTCAGTCCAGAATTCTGTCCTATTGTAAAATGTCATAACAATTATAGAGAATGTAGGAGCAAAAACTATGAAAGAAATTTTGGAATAACATTTAATGAGCAGATAATAATTATTAGACTGCAGCATGGTAAACACATGTAAAATAAGTAGTTAAAAAATGTTAAAATTTGTACAATGACTGTCCAAGACATTTCCTAGTTAAAGAGGACCTGCCACTTGTGAAAGACTTAAAGAATAACTCTGTTCTAATAAAAAGGTTCTATAATGAGAGTTGGCTGAATCACTAAATATAATCAATTACCATATTTATCTCTTCTTCTGGCAAGGCAAGGGCAGCTAATGCACAGCCAGGTGTTTGACACCATAAATAAATGCTGTTTCTTTTAGGCTGGCCATACATGGTTTGAATCTCAGCTGTTTTAGCAGGAGATTCGAACTGTTAATGGGCAGGCTGAATGTACCAAGTTATTGATCGATCAACTTGGGTACAACCAGCCTGTCGGATTCACTTCTGATTATCGCAAGCGGCTGCTATAGTCGCTAGCGATAATCACTGTCTTCTCCCAGCTGTCAGTTGTTAACCACTTCAATACCAGGCACTTTCACCCCCCTCCTTCCCGGACCAATTTTCAGCTTTCGGCACTGTCGCACTTTGAATGACAATTGCGCAGTCATGCAACACTGTACCCAAATTAAATTTTTATCATTTTTTCACACAGATAGAGCTTTCTTTTGGTGGTATTTAATCACCACTGGGGTTTTTATTTTTACTCTACAAATAAAAAAAGACCAAAATCTTCAAAACAAAAACGCATTTTTCTTTGTTTCGGTTATAAAACTTTGCAAATAGGTAATTTCTCTTCATAAATTTTGACCAAAAATGATACTGCTACATTTCTTTGGTAAAAATAACGCAAATCTGGTTTTATTTGCTGTTTGCAGTGATGGGGGACAGACAGATGTTTTGTACACTGTGACAGATGTGATGGGGGACATACAGATGTTTTGAGGACTGTGACAGATGTAATGGGGACAGACAGATGTTTTGTGTCTGGTGACAGATGTGATGGGGGAATGACAGATGTTTTGTGCACTGTGACAGATGTAATGGGGGACATACAGATATTTTGGGGACTGTGACAGATGTAATGGGGGACAGACAGATGTTTTGTGTATGGTGACATATGTGATGGGGGACAGACAGATGTTTTATGCACTGTGACAGATGTGATGGGGGACAAACAGATGTTTTGGGGACTGTGACAGGTGTAATGGGGGACAGACAGATGTTTTGTGTATGGTGACAGATGTAATGGGGGACAGACAGATGTTTTGTGCACTGTGACAGATGTAATGGGCGACATACAGATGTTTTGGGGACTTTGACAGATGTAATGGGGGACAGACAGATGTTTTGTGTATGGTGACATATGTGATGGGGACAGACAGATGTTTTATGCACTGTGACAGATGTGATGGGGGACAAATAGATGTTTTGGGGACTGTGACAGGTGTAATGGGGGACAGACAGATGTGTTGATGTTTTGTGTATGGTGACAGATGTGATGGGGGACAGACAGATGTTTTGTGCACTGTGACAGATGTGCTGGGGGACATACAGATGTTTTGGGGACTGTGACAGATGTAATGGGGGACAGACAGATGTTTTGTGTATGGTGACAGATGTGATGGGGACAGACAGATGTTTTATGCACTGGGACAGATGTGATGGGGACAGACAGATGTTTTATGCACTGTGACAGATGTGATGGGGGACATACAGATGTTTTGGGGACTGTGACAGATGTAATGGGGGACAGACAGATGCTTTGTGTATGGTGACAGATGTGATGGGGGACAGACAGATGTGTTTTGTGCACTGTGACAGATGTGCTGGGGGACATACAGATGTTTTGGGGACTGTGACAGATGTAATGGGGACAGACAGATGTTTTGTGTATGGTGACAGATGTGATGGGGGACAGACAGATGTTTTATGCACTGTGACAGATGTGATGGGGCCAGACAGATGTTTTGTGCACTGTGACAGATGTGACGGGGACATACAGATGTTTTGTGGATGGTGACAGATGTGACGGGGACATACAGATGTTTTGGGGACTGTGGCAGATGTGATGGGGACATACAGATGTTTTGTGTATGGTGACAGATGTGACGGGGACATACAGATGTTTTGTGTATTGTGACAGATGTTATGGGGACATACAGATGTTTTGTGTATGGTGACAGATGTGATGGGGACATACAGATGTTTTGTGTACGGTGACAGATGTGATGGGGGCATACAGATGTTTTGTGTATGGTGACAGATGTGATGGGGACATACAGATGTTTTGTGTATGGTGACAGATGTGACAGGGACATACAGATGTTTTGTGCACTGTGACAGATGTTCTGGGGGACAGACAGATGTTTTGTGCACTGTGACAGATGTGATGGGGACAAACAGATGTTGTGTGCACTGTGACAGATGTGATGGGGGACAGACAGATGTTTTGTGCACTGTGACAGATGTGATAGGGGACAGACAGATGTGTTGTACACTGTGACAGATGTGAAGGGGACATACAGATGTGTTGTGCACTGTGACAGATGTAATGGGGACAGACAGATGTTTTGTGCACTCTGACAGATGTAATTGGGACAGACAGATGTTTTGTGCACTGTGACAGATGTAATGGGGACAGACTGATGTTTTGTGTATGGTGACAGATGTAATTGGGACAGACAGATGTTTTGTGCACTGTGACAGATGTAATGGGGACAGACTGATGTTTTGTGTATGGTGACAGATGTGACGGGGACATACAGATGTTTTGTGTATGGTGACAGATGTGATGGGGGACATACAGATGTTTTGTGTATGGTGACAGATGTGACGGGGACGTACAGATGTTTTGTGTATGGTGACAGATGTGATGGGGACATACATATGTTTTGTGTATGGTGACAGATGTGACGGGGACATACAGATGTTTTGTGTATGGTGACAGATGTGACGGGGACATACAGATGTTTTGTGTATGGTGACAGATGTGATGGGGACATACAGATGTTTTGTGTATGGTGACAGATATGATGGGGGACATACAGATGTTTTGTGTATGGTGACAGATGTGATGGGGACATACAGATGTTTTGTGTATGGTGACAGATGTGATGGGGACATACAGATGTTTTGTGTATGGTGACAGATGTGATAGGGACATACAGATGTTTTTGGGACTGTGACAGATGTGATGGGGACAGACAGATGTTTTTGGGACTGTAACAGATGTGATGGGGGACAGACAGATGTTTTGGGGACTGTGACAGATGTTTTGGGGAGTGGTACAGATGTTTTATGGGGACACTGACATGTGTATGGGGACAGGGGTACTAGTGGTGCTTGGTCTACTGTGTGGGGGGCAATCTGTGAGGGCTCTCTGTATAAAATCATCTTCATACAGAGAGCTGCCACATAGCTGCAGATCCCCCCCCCCCCCGCACTGAGCTCTCACTGAGTTTGGCGGGGGGAGAACTGTCACAGAGACACGTGTCTCTGTTTACATTGTGACGGCTGTGATTAGACAATCACAGCGCCCATATCCCTATCTCTGCTCGGCCGGGTACTGTGGTCATAATGATCACAGAATCGAGCCACAGTGCGTTTTGTGGCCGTGCTGCGAGCACTCGTTCTGAGGGACGTTCCCGAATGTCCACTCAGAACGGTGAGGCGCCCACCCGGCCGTATATGTACAGTGGCCGGGTGGGAGGTGGTTAAGGACTCGGCAGCCGGCTTCCCGGCCCGCTCTTTAGCAACCAGCTCAATGTGATTAATTACTGCATTAACTAATGCTGCTAAATCCAACAAATACTACATTCGGTATTTAACACAAAATTCTTAATGAATTTGAACACTTGCACAATTGTTACCGCATGCAGTATTTTACCGCATTTTATTAGCCATTATTTAACTCTTAGTGAATTGACCCCTTACTATTAATGAATTATGAATTTAATTATGAGGATTTGGTTGTTGTTATATTTATTTATTGTGGAGTACACAGGACACTTTTCAAGGTCATGTATGTATTGATTCATGGGATATCATTTTATATGAATTTCATATATCTTTAATCACCCAGGACACTATATTTTTGTATCGGATTGATACATTTTTTATACATATATAGATTTTGCTGGCTCAGTGAATTCACAATAGCGCAGTCACATATTTATTTTATGGGGATTAAAAAAAAAATATATATATATATATAAATATATAACAGAAGGGGGAAATAAATTGCGACTTTAAATAAGTCGCAAGGGAAAGTTTACGCCTCCATCCCTGGGACTAAGCAGCATAAGGGGGAATGTGGAACTTTGAATAAGGTGCGTGGTGATACCACAAGATTCAAAGAGTATGAATAATCTGTGTGTTGATTTACTCAACCAATAATAGCATAACATGGCACGGTATTGGATACATAATAAGAACATGGTACAGTAAAATTGGTGGAACCATCTAAAAGTGTTGATATACATAGATGCATCTGAGAAGGCTCGACACGTTTTGTGGACTAAATCCACTCATCGGGAATGGATGCATTTGTAATCTAAAAAAGGATATAAAAAACCAATAAAATATAATGTACCAGCCAAACATGGGGAAATTGGAATAGAAAGAGTAGCTAACCATGCCTGAACATACTCACGTAAAGGCTGAAAAAATAGGACCATGTGACCACGCAGACCAAAGGCCAGGCAACATATGTCAGTTGAGGAAAAGGACCCAATGGACAAGCCTTTCCCACAAACACCAAGAGCATAAAGTGTATGGAAAATCTTCATGACGTGGTTGGAGGGACCTCTAAATAGTGTAAGATAAAAATAAAATAAATAGTATGAGGCCATGGACGTGTAGGGTGATGATGTTAGAGGTAAAATAGTACCCACAACCACAGGTGAAATAGTGAAAGGGTTAAAATAGAGCCTGTGACCACTGTGAAGGTGGAGGGTGCCCCATTGAAGCAAGTATGAAAGTAAACCATGTGAACAAGAGAGGTGAAAAGTACCTAGGAAAAGAAGCTAGGGTGATAGGGTTAGATGAATACATGCTGGCGAGGAAACACCCAAATAGAAATAGTGTGCACGGAGTGGTCTATAAGTGATTAGCTTATTGGATCAAAATTAGTCACAAAATCAGGTTCCCAAAGCACTGATGCAAACGTGCACATAATGTGCCAACAAAGGGACAGTCTATCACTGAATGGAGATAGTAAGGTGCGTACAGCGTGACCACCGGGTCCCCTCCAGCATCACACTGGCATGGCACAAACAGGAGAGGCCCCTCGACTGGCTGCCAGAGTGACTCCCCATGTGTCAGCCAAGCTGGCATACATACACGTGTGTGAGGGGACGCCCAGCAAGGATGTCACATGCACAGCGTAGAGGCGTGACGCCGATGCGCAAGGGGACGCCTGCCCGCTCGCCACATCCAACGGGTTTGGAGGGGAGGGTGCCCATCACAACTCCCAGCCAACCAGACACGGACCAGCCCCCTGGCCGCAAGGCACATGGGAGTAAATCACCCTAATGTAGTGACAGCAGTAACTGACTGCAATAAGCGGAGTATATTGCATAAATAACATATCCACAGTCTGACCAATGAAGGTCCGTCATTGAATAATGTTGGTTATATACCACATAACACACCTCCATCCCTATGACATATGTTGCCTGGCCTTTGGTATGCGTGGTCACATGGTCCTATTTTTTCAGCCTTTATGTGAGTATGTTCAGGCATGGTTAGTTACTCTTTCTATTCCAATTTCCCAATGTTTGGCTGGTACATTATATCTTATTGGTTTTTTATATCCTTTTTTAGATTACAAATTCATCTGCTCCTGATGAGTGCATTTAGTCCACGAAACGCGGCGCGCCTTCTCAGATGCATCCATGTATATCAACACTTTTAGATGGTTCCACCAATTTTATTGTACCATGTTCTACTACCTTTTCCACCTGACAACATGGGGACAATTCTGTGTACTCTATATTACTATGTGCCAAGCTGCAATTGTCATTTCAATTCTGTCACATCATCGTTTTTATTATGTATGCAATACCATGCCATGTTATGCTATTATTGGTTGAATAAATCTACACACAGCTTATTCATACTCTTTGAATCTTGTGGTATCACCACACACACCTCATTCAAAGTCCCACATTCCCCCTCAAGCTGCTATATAAATATATATAAATATTTGATATATGTCGCTCCTATAAAAATGTGAACAGTGTTTGCAGCGCTTGTTACAATGCATTTTATTTAGTAATTTAATATACTGTCCTTACTAGCGACTTTGCAAGTAAAAAAAAAAATATTGTAACAACTGTTTCTATCGCACTCTGTAGCTCAGTCCTTAATTGGCTCTAATTAACTCCTTTCCTTTGCTTTAGTGTTGCTGCTAAACTTTTTCCTTTTTGTTTCTGTTTATTTGATCAATTTTGTAGTGCCGCATTGAAACAAATTAAAAAAAAACCAAAAGGAACTTTGCCATGCTTTGTAACAGAAGCATATTGCAAGTGTCATTATAAATTGGGCAAATCACAGAATAAAATTTGAACTTTTATAATACGATAACAGAAATTGTTTAAAAAATGTCACTGGTAAAACTAGAATTTTTTTCATTCTTGTCTTTAGAAAACACAGAATCTCTGGTCATAGGACTGGTTCCCATCATAGTGTCAATGCATGTAATAACTCACAGTAACAAATACTATAGATGTATTTTCATTCATTCTTAATGGCACCCCAACACACACATACATACAGTAAAAATAATAATGCCACAGATGTTAAATCCAAAAAAGGCTTATTCAATATGAATGGGCTACCTTAAAGTAGAACTATAGGCAAAACTTTTTTTTCCCATTTTGAATAGAATAAGGGAGGGTTCATATTGTATAGCACCTTAATATTGAAAGCCCATATAACTTAAAAAGTAAAGTGTAAGCAGCGCTGGATAAAAATAAAAATAAAAACAACAGTCCAATGTGCCTTCTTAGTGTTAATCGTTGGGGGCAGGATCTTACTCCAATATTGTCCACCACCACACCACGTGAGTAAACAAACAGGAGGGCAAGCCCCCCTATGTGGAAAGACTCACTAAAGGCAAGCAGTATAACAGCATTGAGGTTTCAAAGTTATTTTCCAAAATCCTGCATCCGATAATATCACATCCAATCTTATAATGTATGGGAGACTACGGATATGGTGATGCTGGAATCAACCACTCGCACTGACAACGGCGGCGTTCCCGGGCTTAGAGCTGTCCCAGCTGGCGCAGACTGACGGCCGTGTGGTCACGCCCTGATGCGTTTCGTCATCACTTCGCCCTCAGACGATTGTAGCCAGGACACAGAGACTGTAGCCAGAACACAGGTATTGTAGCCAGGACACATGGATTTTATCCAGGACACAGAGACTGTAGCCAGAACACAGGGACTGTAGCCAGAACACAGGGACTGTGAGCCAGAACTCAGGGACTGTAGCCAGGACACAGGGATTTTATCCAGGACACAGACTGTAGCCAGAACACAGGTATTGTAGCCAGGATACAGGGATTTTAGCCAGGACACAGACTGTAGCCAGAACACATAAGGGATGAGTAAGGTAGATTCACATTAAACAGAGCTGTGCTGCTTCTAAGAGCCGTTCTGTGCTTTGTAACTGTGCCTAAACACATTGGAATGCAAAGAATGCTGAGAGAGAGCTGCAGCTCTTCACGGAGATCAGGAGGTGGGCGGGACTGAACAGCTAACATCAGCTTGTCCCACCCACCTCCCGAAAGTCAGGGCGGGTGGAGGACTAGAGGCACTTCTCGACGTCGAGAGAGAG
>BLSH010293217.1:991358-1004202 GCA_018402905.1 Glandirana rugosa | reverse complement strand
CCACCTCCCGACATCAAGCTGAGAATCTGACACCTCTCTCAGCATTCTCTGCATTCCAATGTGTTTAATCACACTTACAAAGCACAGAACGGCTCTTAGAAGCAGCACGGCTCTGTTTAATGTGAATCTACTCATCACCCACAGACACTGACTCGAGTATAAGCCGAGGGGGGTCTTTTTCAGCAGAAAAAATGTGCTGAAAAACTCAGCTTATACTCGAGTATATACGGTAGTTTAAAATTGAAATGAAAGGCAAAACATTTGTGTATAGATATAAAAAAAAATTATAAATACCCTTTTTCCCTTTTTTATAAGCGATCATCTTCCCTCTGTTCTAAGCTGCATAAGAGCTGGGGAAGGAAAAGCAGCAGGACACTGAGCTTCCCAGTGAATGGCTGTGCAGGGGGGTGTCAGGAAAAGTCTGATCATTGGAAGAGAGCAAGCTGAGTTCCCAGCATTGCTAGAGAACCCCACTGTGCTCTCCTGCTTAGTGTGGTCACTTCAAGGTCTGCTTTAATTCAAATTCCTAGATTCCCGTTTGGTGTATGTCCCACCCCCAGTCATAGCAAACTTTATCTAAAGACATATTATACACATATTATACAAATATTTTGGAAATCTTTGCCAATCTAACACCTTTGTAAGTTCTAAAATTGCTAAACCTGATACAAATATTGCTGTACATCTCAATGTATATACAATGGATGTTTTCCACTTTAAATTTGCCTCTGTCTTTCCCCAGGAATGTCCCAGTGGGATTGTTAATGAAGACAACTTTAAAGAAATCTACGCACAGTTCTTCCCACAGGGAGGTAAGTTTCCCGCATGCGCTAACACGGCGCTGGCATATCGTCAGTTAATCGCCACCCTGCATTCTTCAAGCGTACAAAAGAGGCTGTTAGTCAGCTGTGTAGCTAAGAGTACATCCGGGACGGCAGCCTGTCTGCTATGCTGTCATCCATACTAGAGATATGTAAATAAATGAACACAGCAGATGTTCAGCGGTAACAATATTAGCAGCTCTCATCGCAAATATCCTTTCTATGTTCTCAGGTTGTCTTTGTAATTATAAACTATCATGAGGTTTACAATCAATTTTATAACATTTTATAAGGCCAATAAATAAAACTAAAAATGTGTTATTAGCATACAGCCTAGAGCTTAATTCATTGACAAATTCAGGTTTCAAGCAAAAAAAAAAATTAAATGATAAAATATATATAAATATATATATATCAGATTTAAGGATGTGTAGTCAATAATTCATTTAAATTGCTCTTTTACTTGTCAAATGAAGTGCAAATATACAATTCACATTTTCCAGATAACTGTTTGGAAAGAACCACATTTGAAACTGTTATCAGGAAAATGTGAATTGTATATTTGCACTTCATTTGACAAGTAAAAGAGCAATTTAAACAAATTATGGACTACACGTCCTTCAATTGCTATATGTTTTGCATTGGGTATGGAGCCTGCTTGGTGTGGTGGTCTGTTCATTCAGTTCAGATTCACCTTTGAGAAACTAAATAAATAAATTATATATATATATATACTGTATGTACAGTACTGTGCAAGTTTTAAGCAGGTGGTGGGAAAAAATTATGTAAATAAAAGATGCTTTTAGAAATAGAAGTGTTAAAAGTTTATTTTAATTCATTAACAAAATGAAAAGCAAATGAACAGAAGAAAAATCCAAATCAAAACAATATTTGGTGTGACCACCCATCAAACCAGCATCAATCCCTCTAGGTACACTTGCACACGGTTTTTAAGGAACTCGGCAGGTAGGTTGTTCCAAACATCTTGGAGAACTAACCACAGATCTTCTGTGGATGTAAGCTGCCTCAAATCCTTCTCTCTTCATGTAATCCCAGACAGACTCAATGATGTTGAGATCTGGGCTCTGTGGGGGACAAACCATTACTTGCAAAACTGCTTGTTCTCTTTTACACTGAAGATAGTTAAAGTGGAGCTCCACCTAAAAGGGGAAGCTCCACTTGCCTGCCTCTTCCCCCCCTCTGCTGCCACATTTGGCACCTTTTGGGAGGGGGGAAGAGGGTACCTGGTTTTGACAGGTACCCGGTCCCACGTCTGGTTGAGTTCACCGCGGTTCCCTCCTCCTTCCCCCGTGGCCGGCTCATTCACAAAACACAGCGTGCTTTGCGCATGTACAGTAGGGGAGCGGCAATGAAGGGCAAAGCTTCACTGCCAGTTTCCCTTAGTGGAAACGGTGGCGGCAGCAGCACACGATAGCTGATTAAAAAATCAGCTTGGGTGAGGACACTGCTCGATCCCTGGACAGGTAAGTGTCCCAATAATAAAAGTCTTAATTAAAAGCTGACTTTTCATTTTTTCCTGAAGGAGCCTGGAGCTCCTCTTTAATTATTTTTGTTAATGAATAAAAATGAACTATTAACACTTCTATTTCTGAAAGCATTCTTAATTTACAGCATTTTTTCACACTTGCATAAAACCAGTGTAGCAACTTATATAGTAAAGCAAACTTTGTGGCGCTGCCTCAATGTGTTAAAAAAAAATAAAATAAAAAATGATCCTATCCCTTTAAGATCAATATATCATGCCATAAATAATGCTCACAAAAAAATAATATTTCATATGTGAATTAAATATTTAAAATTGTGAACCAGAAAATCCAACAGATATAAATAAAGTCCCAGAAGGGAATAAATAATCACACAAAGTAATGTCCAATAAAATAGATGTGCAATCATGTAGGTCTTCTGTGTTGTAATAGTAAATCCACCAAAGAAATAATAAGGTCCCTTATCGGACTCCCAGACCCCAATAACATGGAGGTCTAAGCAACCTCAGCATTTCCCAGCCAACTCCAGGTGGACAAATGTGACTTTCTGTACGCTCAGCACTTCCTAAATGGTTTCTAGCATCAGCAAAATCGGCAGGACTCAGTTAAGAAAGCACATGAAAAACTCCATAGTGTAGCAAACATTGTTGTTCCTTTATTTTAAAAGCAGTGGAAAACTACTGACAAGACAGTGTGGTATGAAGGTTTCAAACAAACCACCACTCTTGTTCCAGAGGATGTGATGGTGTCGCTGCTAGGCTCCGCCCTAAATGCGTTTCATCCTAATTGACGTCTTTGTTTGCTCCACTTGTTCGCACCCCCACTCCCTCTACTGCCACATTTGGCACCTTTAGAGGGTAATGGGGAGCGGGTACCTGGTTTTGACAGGTACCCGCTCCCACTTCTGGGTAAGATTGCAGATCAGTGATCTACATGCATTTCTGGCTCCTCCTCCTTCCCCCCGTTGCCTTCTGGGACACACACAAGTCCCAAAGATTGGAGGGACCATTCAGGAAGGGCAGCACGACTCATGCATGTGCAGTAGGAAACTGTCTGGGTCGCCTAAAGGCTTCACTGCCGGTTTCCTTTACTTACAATGCTGGCACCTGCACCCGAAGCCGATTATTTGTATTTGTAGCTGCTGACTTTTAATTTTTTTTTTTCCAGACTGGAGCTCCTTTTTAACCTTTACGTTCACAATACCTTTAGATTAACTGATCTTTTTGACATGCACTTTTCCCTAAAGGTAACCCCAACTTATTATGCATTTTTTTATCATGTGTGCCCTTTGAATTGTCCAGCTTGGTGACAGGTTTACCTTGATCTGTCACACTTTTAAGTGGGTTTAATTCTTCATAAGAAAAAGATTTATGCATTATATGGTGTGAACAAACTGTAATTACCAGCTTAATGAAGATCATGAGTCATTTTAACCTCTTTGTAATAAATCTGACAACAGGCAAATAATGCATGAGAGCTGACATTTGGGCTTTGTGCAAAAAAATCATTGTGATGTTACCAACTATTAAATTGTGCTATTTGCTGCCATCTTCTGGTTATTAATGGTCTGTGCAAAAGAGCTGAAATTCATTTGGTAGAACACAAGGTATATGAGCAGTTTTTACAATACAGCGTAGTTTTCCAAATGCAGCCATCCAGGATTATTAACTGCATGTGTGTTCTAGATTTTTGGGATGGGAATTGTTGTTTTTAAAAGACCTGCAAAATAGTTAACCTAATTCCTAATAAGGAAGCTGGAAAATTGCAGTGCTGGATGGATGATGGGGACAAGGTTAGGAAATATTTGTCTGTTGTAATTAAAAGAAAACACCTAACAAACACACTTACATGAATTGGTTTATCTGCCAAAAAGATTTGAAAAGTGATGCATCCACTTTTGTAATCAACCCATCACTGCAATATATATATATAGCCCAATCTGGTTAACAGCCGTGCCACATCCCAAGATTGAAGCAAATAGAAAGGCAGCAAATATTGGGGATTTCAAAGACACCATGAAAAATAAGACAAAGATAACACTGTATTATAATATTGGTTAAAAAATGCTGTGCATATAAAACCATGATAGAAGCTGATGCATATCAATTAAATAAACCACAGTGAGATACATGAGCATAAATATAATATATATAATATAAATGCATGTGGAAATCCTTGACACACATCGTCATCAGGGAATGTATCACAATGGTAAAATAGGACCAATGGTTACATAGTCATGACATCTCCTGAGAGGCATAACCCCCAATAGAGTAGAATAGACCATTGGAGTGCAAAGGTCACCATTAAGTTTCCCACTAATAAGTTCAAATAGTATAAATGTAGGTCT
This sequence comes from Glandirana rugosa, assembly GCA_018402905.1. Taxonomy (NCBI): domain Eukaryota; kingdom Metazoa; phylum Chordata; class Amphibia; order Anura; family Ranidae; genus Glandirana; species Glandirana rugosa. The sequence goes on along the minus strand of BLSH010293217.1, from coordinate 999,526 downwards.
TCCAAGTCCACCCACAATCAATGGCAGAAATGCTAATTAGTATATACACTCACTGGCCACTTTATTGGGTACACCTGTTCAATTGCTTGGTAACACAAATTGCTAATCAGCCAATCGTATGGCAGCAATTCAATGCATTTAGGCATCTAGACTTGGTGAAGACAACTTGCTTAATTTCAAACCAAGCATCAGAATGATAAGGAAAGAGGATTTAAGTGACTTTGAACGTGGCATGGCTCTTGGTGCCAAAAGGGCTGGTCTGAGCATTTCAAAAACTGCTGATCTACTGGGATTTTCACGCACAACCATCTCTAGGGTTTACAGAGGATGGTCCGAAAAAGGGAAAATGTCCAGTGAGCAGCAGTTGTGTGGACAAAAATGCCTTGTTGATGTCAAAGGTCAGAGGAGAATGGGCAGACTGGTTCAAGATTATAGAAAGGCAACAGTAACTCAAACAACCATTTGTTACATCCAAGGTATGCAGAATACCATCTCTAAATACACAACACATCAAATCTTGAAGAAGATGGGCTACAGCAGCAGAAGACCACACCGGGTGCCAATTCTGTCAGCTAACAACAGGAAACTGAGGATACAATTCACAACGTTGCCTGGTCTGATGAGTCTCAATTTCAGCTGCGACATTCAGATGGTGGGTTCAGAATTTGGCGTAAACAACATAAAAGCATGGATTCATCTTGCCTTGCATCAATGGTTCAGGCTGGTGGGGGTGTAATGGTGTGTGGGATATTTTCTTGGCACACTTTGGGCCCCTTAGTTCCAATTGAGCATCATTTAAACGCCACAGCCTACCTGAGTATTGTTGCTGACCATGTCCATCCCTTTATGACTACAGTGTACCCATCTTCTAATGGCTTCTTCCAGCAGGATAATGCACCATGACACAAAGCTCAAATCATCTCACCACTGGTTTCTTGAACATGAAAATGAGGTCACTGTACTCCAATGGCCTCCACATCTCAATCCAATAGAGTACCTTTGGGATGTGGTGGAATGGGAGATTTGCATCATGGATGTGCAGCCGACAAATCCGCAGCAACTGCGTGATGCTATCATGTCACTATGGACCAAAATCTCTGAGGAAAGGTTCCAACACCTCGTTGAATCTATGCCATGAAGAATTAAGGCAGTTCTGAAGGCAAAAGGGGGTCCAACCCGGTACTAGGAAGGTGTACCTAATAAAGTGTCCGGTGAATGTATATTCAACCGTAAAAAAAGAGGACGCAAATGGTTGGTGGTTATCAGAGCACCACAGCAAACAAAAAAGAGCATGTCCCCATCAAAAAAGGGAACACACAACTGGACACACTGAATTACATGCCCATACTCTCCAAAACCCAGGAAGCTAAAACCCCATAGCTGCTAGTATGCTGGAAGGTGACAATACCTTTCAGAGGTTGAGGTTCTGCACTCTGTCATTGTCCCACATCCTGCCTATTATTTGGACTACTAGTGAATGTCAACATATTGTAGGACCACTTAATACCTCACCTCCTATTAAGTGACAGAACACTACTATAAGGTAGCAGGAACCCTAGGGTGCCTGGTTGGACCTTCTCCTAAAACAACCCCCCCCCCCCCAAAAAAAAAAAAATAGAAAATGAAAAAAAACCTTTTGCATATAGAGAAAGACCCCTTTTGCATTGCATAATACATAAACAACTATTACCAGGCAGGAACATTGCTACATGTGGGACAAGGTCATGGCCTGGCCTGTTTCATTCAGTTAGCATTCTTGTTCTAAAAGTTTTAGGTGGTTCTTGGCTTGGGACATGGGAAATGTAAGTGGAACACTGGTGGTGTAACCTGGATATCTGCTGTTCGCTAGTAACTTAAATTTACATGCATTGGCCCAAGTATGGGGTAACTTTAAAATGTACATGATGCCAGTGTCCTATAATTCTAAATCTGTTTTTTTTTTTTTTTTTATTGTAGATGCTTCAAATTATGCACACTTTCTATTTAACGCTTTCGACACAGACCACAATGGATCTGTGAGTTTCGAGGTAGGTTGCAATCCGTCAGTATAGTACAAGTTTTGTTTTTGTTCATTATTTAACTCTTCAACTTTGATGGGAAGACACAAAATGTAGATCACGGTGTAGATCAACCCGAACACTTGTAGCCAATATAACAGATGACACCCTGAAAATGTGTCCAACCCATCCACTATATAATGCTGACTGACCGCTTAGGTTACATACAGTAAACTGCGTGAAGCTCCTATTACAATACAGGGAAAGAACCAATATTACTTGACTCATACCTGTTTGGCTATGGAGCCATTAGAAGAGCCATCAAAAATAGCATATACAACTTGATAGTCTGATTGGCCTGGATATCAAATTACCTAAAACTCTAACGGTTTGAGCTACCCAAAGCAGTCCTATTTTCTGTCTCATTCAGATACCACAGACTAGAATCTGGAAGAATATAGAAAGGTACTATAGCAGACACTGTCATTGATAGGGTTAATTTGCATGATATCAATTTAAGCATCATGCACACTGGATGTTTTTTCTGCTGCTCCTAGGGGCGTCTGGCATTTTTTTTTCTGCTTCTCAATGCCCCTGCATGTTAGCCTATGTGTGCATGCACACATAGCTGTTTGGAGGAGTTTAGAGGCATAAGCCCCCCCCCCACATTCAGTGAATTCCAATGGCCACAATAAATTATTATTGAAATGTATGCCCAAGTGCATGACATGCCTACATGTGCCTAAAGTTGTTACAAGCTTCCAAAACTCTGCTGCCAGGAGGAAAAGAGTCTGGGAGAGTTAGCAAATGTCCAGTGTGCATGAGGCCTTAGTCATATCCAACTCTCTGAGATTCTGTAGATCAGTTCACTGGCTACCATGTCTGATACTCTTTGGAGCCATGTCCATAGAATTTTCTTGGCAAGTTTTTTACAAGGTATGTCATCATGTCTTTCCTCAACCCTCCCCATTTACACGGGCTTGGGACTGGCATGCAGAATGTAATAACACATGAACATGGCCAATTTCTCCGCACATACTGGGGTCAATTTAAACAGGAGCTAATTACCTACCAGCATGGCTTTGGAATGTGAGAGAGAACTGGACAACCCAGAGGTAACTCACGCAAGAACAGGGAGAACATGCAGACTCCATGCAGACAACATCTTAGTTGAGATTCAGGAGAGAGAAAAGCAAGGCAAAAGTACTAACTACTAAGCCACTGTGCTACCTAACTGGTGAATTGAAAGAAAAATGATCACTATTATTTTACAATATTTACTTCCCCATGACACCGGGACATGTAGTACTTTGTCTCATCTGTCTAGGTGCCCTGTAACACTAGCTGTAATGTCAGACAGGGTGCCCCCCTTAGGCACATGACTACCTGATGATAGATAGTGAGCACCTTTCTCCAGTTCCCAACACTTGCCTAAAGCAAGCACCAGCAAGGGGAATGCAGAGGCATGTTAGGCAAGGAAGGGGGGTGCCTTGTCTGAAATTGAAGCTAGTATTACAGGGCACCTAGGAAAATGGGACAAAGTACGATATGTATTTTGTCCCATGGGGAACTGAATAAAGTAAAAAAAATTGTGATAATTCTTCTTTAACCTCCCTGGCGGTAATCCTGAGTGTGGCTCGGGGTGGAATTTCAGTACCATTAGCGGTAACCCCGAGCCACACTCGGGATTGCATCGCTGGATCCAGGCAATGTTACTTACCTTGTCCCCTGGATCCAGCGATGTCCTCTCGCGGTGTCAGCGTGTCTGTCCTCCGCCTGATGCCTCTGTGTGCCGGGCTCTGTTCCCTGCAAGCGTCGCGTCGCCCGGGGGCGGAGCCCGGCGGCAAATTCAAAAAGTGAAACACACAGCATACATACAGTACACTGTAATCTGTAAGATTACATTACTGTATAAAATCATTTCACATCCCCTTTGTCCCTAGTGGTTTGCCCAGTGCCCTGCATGCACTTTTATATTATATATGTCATTCTTTCTGCCTGGAAACTTGAGAATGTCCATGGCAACCAAAAATCGTCCCTTTGCGTCAAAAGTGGTTTTTGATCAGCTAGAAAACAGCGATAGTAAAAAAGAGTCATTTGCAGAATTGAGTGATACTGATTTGTGGGGAAATTTATCATCAGACACTGAAAGTGACGACAGCGACAATTCTGCAACTGAGCAAATTTCAAGGTTTTTGATTTGATTACATTATTGAATACATTTTATTACTATTACGTTATTATTTTTGATAATTATTTTTGTTATTTATTATATTATAATTTATGATCTCATGTTTCAAACTTTATCATACCCGGGATGTCTACTAGACTCTTGTTTGGACAGATTTAAGTGAGTTATTCCTAAGAATTACAGGCCTACAATATAAAACACCAAATGTCCATGCAAAATAATGGTACCGCTTTCAGCACCAAAAATCGGACATAATCATACCGCCAGGGAGGTTAAAGAAAATCTAATGTCAAAACGTTTTCCCCTTAAAGTGGAACTTCACTCTCTCAATCAACATTGACTATTTTTAATCCTTATGCTGCTAGCATTAGTAAATGGATAGGGAAGTATATCATATATGCTTGTGTTAAACTTTTTTTACATTACTTCAATCATCTGCCCTTACTCAAGGTGGCCACTGCCAGAAATGCTAGAGGTGTTGGTTGAGTAATTTCTCAGCAAAATAAATCTCGAAGACATGGATGAATGGCAGAGTTTGCTTTGAACATTAAAAATGAATTAAATAGCGTTTTCAGTTTGTCGTGCTCAGATGCAGTGTAGTTCCACTTTAATGCATTATCTGCATTCAAGTAGAACTTTAGGAAAACTTTTTTTTCATTTTGAATAGAGTATGGGAGGGTTATAACCCGTACAAGGTTTATTTTCTACATCTTTTTCCCTTTGGAGAGATTTCCTTTCACTTCCTGTCCCACAGCTAAACAGGAAGTGAGAGGATATCCCTGCAAATTAAGGGACTCTCTTAGGGGCCCCCGTGTCACCAGAACTAGTGTTCCCATTAGAAGATTTCCCCTCTATTACTTTTCTGGGGACAACCAAACATTTGGGATTTTCTTTTACTTTCACTTCCAATGATAATGGTAAACAGGACAAATAGAGAGGGTGAATCTCCCTCACGGGGGCATAGACAGCAATAAACACTGACAGGGGCACTAATCGATCACACCTTCATCCAAAAAAAAAGTTGAAGTTAAACTTTAAGGTAAAAAAATACCCCACTACCTGTTCTATCCTCCTCTATGCCTAAACACTCACCTGGCTCCATGTCACTGCTCCAGCTCTGTCCCTGGCTCTAGCAGTGCTCCTCTCACTTCCTGCTTACTACAGGAGGCACTCAAAGGAGGGAGGAGTGGCAGCACTGGCACGGACTGCCACAAGAGGAGGTAAGTGACCTTTATGTGTTATATTGTTGAGCAGAGCAGGTAGGTATAACCTCTTTTTTATATAAAAGACTTTAGTATCACTTTAAGGCAATCAAAAGATGAAAACACTTCCCAGGTTTCTATCTGTACATGTCCCATTTTGCATCCCTGACATCTCTGCTGTTTGCTCAGCTAAGTCATGAACAGCAAAGAGATGGGTGGGGGCTGGTGGTGGCTAATAAAATCTCTGATATGTAAAACATGGAGTAACATTTTAAAGTTCACTGCAATTGAAACCCTGCTAATTAAGAGGTAACTCCACGTCTGTTGAGAAAAATAAAAAAACATTCCCCTCTGGGTGATCTATGTACATTACATGGATTTTAACAGATTCTTACGTTTTGTTATTCTGAAGAAATCCCCTGTGCCTTTGCCTGTGTCCATGTGGAAAGTGTATTTAATGGGAGTGGCTTCATAATTATACAGTAAAACAGCTGCTGCAACTGCAGGGCTCTAATGAGGAAAAGTGCAATGTCTGCATCCCTTTAGACTTGATTTCCTATTGGGAGTATCTTACCAAAAAGGGGGCGCTAGAAATCTGATTTGTATCATAGTGCAGACTTCTGGGAAAATCAGTGAGCCAATCACACAAGCAGGAAATGAAGTTTCTGGGGGGGGGGGGGCGTTCTGTACGCATTCTGTGTACAGATCACCTTCAGGTAGCCATATTGCATTGCATTTTACAGAAAATTACAGAGCTGCAGATTGAAAAGGAAAGGTCATTTTTTTCAATTCAATGATTTTTATTAGGTTCCAATGCAAGTGAAATAGTTACAAACATTTTACTGACTTATTAGAAGTTCCATAGATATATTCATAACACAATGTTTACTACGAACATTCGGGTTAATGGTTAGAGGAAACTCTTCCCATACCGCTCACTATAGGGGGGAGCCCGGACCACATCGTTCCGAATCTAATTGAAATTTGTATCTTTAGTCTGTTAGTCTGTCACTCCCAGCTCCCACCCCTTTGGGAACATACTGTGGCGGGCTGGGTGACATTTCTAGTTGTTAATTAAACACTTTCGGGATTGCAGACATTACCGTTACTTATCAGTGTGGGTACTCACCCAAATGTTGCCATTGTTGCGGTCCGTGACAACCCCCAGTATCAACATATCAGATTCATTACGATGAAACCTCTTGAGTTATAAATGGTTAGGCAGTGGAATAGTTTAAACATTAACAGAGAAAGAGAAAAAGAAATAGCTGGAGACATACATAACATTTAGATCTTGAAAACCAGACTGTGACTGCTCTAAGGTAGCTTTTGTTTCCTGCACCCACGTAAGATCCTAAGAGCTCTGTACAAATGAAGAGTACCATTCAAACCAAGGTTCCCATCTAGTTTGCGCTATTTTATTATTTCCCTGAGAATAAGCAAACATCTTTTCGTAAGTAATGTGTGTGTTGGTAGTTTGGATAACTTCCCGTGTCGTAGGGGGTTCTATCTTCCTCCAATGTCTGGCAATTACTAGTCTAGCGCTTAGGAGTAGATGCGATATTACATATCTGTAAGTGAAAGGGATTGATTCAATACCCAGAGAGAGAACTGCCAACTCCGATTTCATTCCAATTTGTATGCCTACTATCTGCTTTATAATGTCTGATATTTCCGCCCAGAATTTGCTTATAGTAGGGCATTCCCAGAAGATGTGATACAGTGTACCTCTATGCCCACATAGTCTCCAGCAGGATGGGGAGATCTCACCAGTGAAACCCGCCATCCTGGATGGTGTAAGGTACCATCTCGACACTAATTTTTGTGTGAGTTCCCACAAGGAGGCGTTCTTGGTAGATCTATAAGTTATATCTAAGGCTTGGGTCCATTGTTCTTCTGTATAATTAGAGTTAAGGTCGGTCTCCCATTTCAACATTGACCGAGATTTAGTAAATATTGATTTTTGGTTTAAGAAGGCATAGAAGAGAGAGATCCCCTTTAGAGTGGGGTTTTGGTGTTGAAAATATGCTTTGATTTTCCTTGGTAGGATAGTAGCAGTGCCAGGGATTGATTTCAGAAGATGAGCTATTTGTGAGTATCTATATAAGTCGCTATCCTGTATTCCGTATTCTATTTGGATTGCTCTGAATGTTTTGGTTGCCGGTCCAATTTTAACGTCTTCTACTGTATTTATACCCTTGGTTATCCAGTGTGATACATTTAGATCAGGGATTAACAGGTTTAAAGTGGATATAGGTAAATCTATTGTAGTTATGTCGGTCAGTTCGAAAGGGGTGTTTGTCATGTCTTTCCATGCTTGTAGGGAGGCCATTATAGTGGGGGAAAATTTGTACAGCTTATGGGTGATGAGTTTGCTGGTTAAAAGTAAGTTGGGCAGGTTCCTAGTTGGACTTTGCGCTAATTCTAACATGGATAAGTCCCGATACGGTTAAGGCCATAGTCTGGTTAAAAAGAGATCTCGAGTTCGAGATAATTTATCGATAGATACCGTCCCTTCCTCCCGCTCTACACGTAAGTTTTTTAACTAATTCTAATTTCGGTACCCCCCATATCCTGTGCATCATAACTTCCTAATGGTACGACGACGATATAATCGTGTCGAGTTTGTTACCAAGTGTTTGCTTGTTTAGGGCTCTACCTAACTGGATCTTAATCGCGTTTCAGGTTGATCCTTGGACGGGTTGAATGAAAATTGGTCGTTTGAGTAGTGGGTATTCGACATGTTTAAAAGGGGGTGATATTACCGGAGGGATGTTC
>BLSH010293217.1:975104-988615 GCA_018402905.1 Glandirana rugosa | reverse complement strand
GAGGAGCATTTCTTTTAGGACAGTATCTAGCACAGGTTGGTTTTGAGTGGGGAATGTTTCTATTGAATCGGGTAGTTCCCTAGTGTCATCCCCAGAATCTGCTGCCATGTGCAGGGGCGAGTTGCATCCGCCGCCATCCAGCCTAATTTTAGATTTGGCCGGACTGCGGGATGATGGTGTGGACGGACGGGAGTGTCTCCCGTTCATTACTGTCTCCTCTTCCCCCTGGATGGCTCGGTGTGTGGGGTTGTTTTGCTGCGGCGAGGCCCGGGATGAGTAGGCCTCGCCACCATCTTGCCTACCTCCTGTGCGCTCCGGTGAGAAGAAGTCAGTCAGTCTGTGCGGTTTTCTCTGCTCTCTTTTTTTCTTAGACATCTCGCGTCTGGTTCCCCACTGATGCTGGGTCTGTGTCGGGTGATTTGTGCCTTTTCGGGCCGTTGCTGTGAGCCGCTGTGTCCCTTGGCAGTCGGAGCTCCGGAGCTATGCGACCGTCCGGCTCGGCATCAGACCACGCCCCCAGGAAAGGTCATTTTTAATAACATTCATCTACAATATGACTTGAGTCGTAATTGTATATACTATATACACTATATTGTCAAAAGTATTGGGACTTTACACACACATGAACTTTAATGGCATCCCAGTCTTAGTCTGTAGGGTTCAATATTGAGTTGGCCCACCCTTTGCAGCTGTAACAGCTTCAACTCTTCTGTGAAGGCCATCCACAAGGTTTAGGAGCGTGTGTATGGAAATGTTTGACCATTCTTCCAAAGCGCATTTGTGAAGTTAGGCACTGATGTTGGATGAGAATGCCTGGCTCAGAGTCTCTGCTCTAATTCATCCCAAATGTGTTCTATTGGGTTGAGGTCAGGATTCTGTGCGTGTGTTGAGTCAAGTTCCTCCACCCCAAACTCAATCATCCATGTCTTTATGGACATCGCTTTGTGCACTGGTCCAAATCATTTGGTGGGGTGGGGGATTATGGTGCGGGGTTATTTTTCAGGGGTTGGGCTTAGCCCCTTATTCTAGTGAAGGGAACTCTTAAGGTGCCAGCATACCAAGACATTTGGGACAATTTCATGTTTCCAACTTGGTGGGAACAGTTTGGGGATGACCCCTTCCTGCTCCAACATGACTGCGCACCAGTGCACAAAGCAAGGTCCATAAAGACATGGATGAGCGAGTTTGGGGTGGAGGAACTTGACTGGCCTGCACAGAGTCCTGACCTCAGGGATGAATTAGAACGGAGACTGTGAGCCAGACCTTCTCGTTCAACATCAGTGCCTGACCTCACAAATGCTCTTCTGGAAGAATGGTCAAACACTCCCATAGACACACTCCTAAACCTTGTGGACAGCCTTCCCAGAAGAGTTGAAGCTGTTATATCTGCAAAGGATGGGCCAACTCAATATTGAACCCTACGGACTAACACTGGGAAACCATTAAAGTTCATGTGAGTGTAAAGGCAGGTGTCCCAATACTTTTGACAATATAGTGTGTATATATATATATATATATATATATATATATATATATATATATATATATGTGTTTTTATTTGCTATTTTGTTTCCCATAAAAGTGGAGTGTCACCAAAAAAAAAAAAATGTAAAAGTAAAGTAATAAGATGTATTAGCCCTGCTGCCAGTGACTTTAAACACCCATTTCCTTAAAACCTACACTGGCTGACAAACCTTTGGCATGTGTAGAATGGATCGGATGAGGGTGGAACCATAATGCGATAGTGTGGAACATTGGCATTGGGCACACTCCGGAGCTGAAGATGCTTTGCTCACTGTTGCTCTTCAAGGAAGATGAAATTTGCGGGTCCCAGGACTGGTAAGTATTTTTGCTTTTCTTTTTTTTCCAGACTTAAATGAATATTTTGTGTCCCTTTTACCCAGGGGATCATATTCCATTCATAGAAAGGCAGCCTTCAAAGTACATAGCTAGTCTTAAAATATTTATTATTAAATGCATAAAAAATAAAGGAACCTGGAATTGATTTTACAGTCTTGACAACTATGCAGAGTGTGCTGTTTCATAACATTTGTGCATTTTGTAGATGTGAAAAGCTTTCATACAAAAGCACATTTATCAACCTAATAATTTATAAATATTGTAAACTCTGGAATGCTATCTCCAGAAATGCATTTCATATAAATATTGAATATCCTCATAATTGCTATACACCCGATTTCATTTCTGACCAGATAATTTAACTATATTGTGTTTCAATCAATAGAGAGGAAAGTCAATATATCTCTTGGGAGAAAGGTGACAAAATATGACTTTTCTGCTGGTACAGACCCTCATTTTCTGTCAGAACACTCACAGTTGTTTAAATGTTTGTATGACATCATAAATAAAGTTGCCTCCATGCATCAATGCTTAAAATTGGTCTTATTTGTGAGATTATAGGTTGCCAGCTCATTCCTCTTCAACATTTATACAAATAGTTATTTGAATTTCACATTCCAGAGACTTGCATTAATATATTATCAATAGCTATTTATTCACTCATGTCTGAATTTTGTTTTTGAATGCAGTATTTGAAAAAAAAAAAATTAAACAAAATATGTCCCAATAATGGACATGGAAACCTGCCAGTGATGCAGTGTTGCATTTGTTCGTTGTGTAGATCAGCCTTTTTCAACCAGGATGCCCAGGCACCTTGGGGTGCCTTGAGATTTCTTCAGGGGTGCCTTGGAGAAATGCCTAAAAATTGCCCAAAAATGTACAGAAGCCAACAGGTGGATCAAGCCTGCCTTTTAGTTTCACAAAGCCACAAGTTTTTATTGTGATCCATTTCAATTTTTCAGACCCCTGCATCCTAATAACCAGGGATGTCATCAGTGTTGATAAGAAGGGTGTTGATAATTTGCACAGCATCCTTATTTGCCCCTCCCCTGTCCCTCTCCGTCAACACTGGGGTCACATTAGCTGAGTGATGGAGAGAAATTGAAGGAGAGAGAAACACTGGAATACTAGTTAGTACCAGTGTGCAAAACTGTATTTGCTTTGGAAGAATAAATCACCTCTAATGTTTAGTGTCTTACGTGTGTAAATGCTGCCACATTATGTAAAACTATTAGAATATTTTTTTACATTTTAGAATGGTGTATCTTGAGATTGTCCATCATTTTAAAGGGTGCCTTGAGATTGTCCATCATTTTAAAGGGTACCTTTGAGATTGCCCATCATTTTAAAGGGTGCCTTGAGATTGTCCATCATTTTAAAGGGTGCCTTTGAGATTGCCCATCATTTTAAAGGGTGCCTTGAGATTGTCCATCATTTTAAAAAGTGCCATGAGACTGTCCATAATTTTAGAGGGTGCCTTGAGATCGTTAATCATTTTAAAGGGTGCCTTGAGATTGTCCATAATTTTAAAAAAGTGCCTTGACTGAAAAAAGGTTGAGAAACACTGGTGTAGATAACTTACCAGTACAGAACATGCAACCTAATCCAATAAAGAAAATAGAACCACAAACTAAGTGCAAATATGGGTTCACCTGCAACACATTGATTTGTAACCTTTAAAGCAGGTGCATTCAAAAATGTCTAAAGTAAAATATATATATATATATAATTTATGTTTTGTTTTCTCTTTCTATATTTGTTATAAAAAAATTAAAATAAATAAAAATTATAAAAATAAAAATAAAAAATATAAATAAAATGTTTAAATAAAATCTGATTAAAAAAACATTTGTATCTTATTATACAGTATATATATATATATATTTACAGGTCACCATGCTGTGGACTAGAGACAGAAACATAAAGGGGTACTAAAGGGATAATGGTTAACCTTTGGCTTAGATTAGAACCATGTTGAGACAGCACAAATAGAGCTTTCTTTTGGTGGTATTTGATCACCTCTGCGGTGGATTTTCACTGTGTGTGAAAAGTCTATTTCAGCCGGAGGGAGCCATATCAGTGTTCTAAAATCATCTTAGATGATTTTAGAACACTGATATGGCTCCCTCCGGCTGAAATAGAATTTTCACACACAGTTTGAAGATGATTTTAGAACACTGATATGGCTCCCTCCGGCTGAAATAGACTTTTCACACACAGTTTGAAGATGATTTTACAACACTTATATGGCTCCCTCCGGCTGAAATAGACTTTTCACACACAGTTTGAAGATGATTTTACAACACAAATATGGCTCCTTGGGGCTGAAATAGGCTTTTCAGACACACTTTGATGATTTTAGAACAGTAATCTTTCCCTTAAAGCAACAGCTGGAACCTTTCCCTGTACAAGTTGGAGATGATTTTAGAAGAATAATCTTTCCCTTAAAGCAACAGACTCTACCTAGTCCAGTCAGATCGTTCTGTGCAGCAGGATGAGGTGTACAATCTGTCCCTCACAGAGCCAGCAGCATCCTCTCCCTAAACTACCCTGAGAGCATATGACATGCAGCACGGTGACTCCAGCCCCATATAGAGGCTGGGTCACATGGTGCACTGGCAATTCACAGCCATGCCATTAGTAAGCATGGCTGTGATGGCTTCTAGGGAAAACCAGTGAAACACTTGTTGATTGGCTGCCCTTGGCAGCTTTTCAACACGTGTAATAAAATACCAGAACCCTGAACCCAAACCCGGACTTTTTTTGAAAAGTCCGGGTTCGGGTCCGGGTCCCAGACACCCAAAAGTTCGGCACGGACCCGAACTTCACAGTTCGGGTTTGCTCAACTCTATTTATATTTGCTCTTTTTATTAGCATTTACTGTGCTATGCATATCATACAGTAAACCAAAAGGATAATCTATACAAGCTAAGCAAGGTTTCATTTTTTTATTATATAAGTTCTTGGCAATCATCTCTCCTTTCCAAAGGATAAGTAGAGTCATAAATCAACAATGTGATCCCAGAGAGACAATTTGAGGTGAATTTACTAAGACTGGAGGAGACAAAATCTGAAGCAGCTTTGCATGGCAACAAGACACCTTCTAGCTTTCATTTAGAAAGCTTAACTGAAGATAGAAGTTGATTGGAAATCATGCACAGCTGCTCCAGATTCTGTGTTCTCCAGTTTTAGTAACCTCCCCCCCCCCTTTGTGTAATGTAGGCATGAAGGCGAAATTGTAAACTTCCTCTGGACTGTAATACTAAGCACCTCCAGGTCATTTTTATTTCCATTTTGGGCTCCATTTGAGTTATGAATCCTGGGGAACTCGTATATGTAAATGTTGACCTGTGCCAATGGTCAAGAACCCGGCAGTGTTAATTTTTCGCAGCAAATTTCGATTTAGTCCTAGACCCCATACGCACTATCCAACTTTTGTTGTCAGATTTCCTTCAGATTTACCAAAACCATGCATTGCAAGGGTCTACCTGATTGCATACAAATTGAAACTCCTCAGGTTTGACCTGATATTGTATGGTTTTGGTAAATCTGAAGAAAAAAATCTATGGAAAATTGGATAGTGTGTATCCAGCTTTGGTCTTAGGACTAAAATGGCATTTTAGTTTTAGTCCCATTTTAGTCTTCTGCAATTGTTTTAGTTTTAGTCGTATTTAGTCGACTAAATCTCCAGTACATTTTAGTGGACTAAAATCTCCAGTACATTTTAGTGGACTAAAATCGTTTTAGTCAACTAAAACTCATAAGTCTTCTAAAATCGAATGGGTGTAGTTAAATTTTAATGCATTATTTAAGCATTTCTCTACAAATTCTAAACTCATTATATACTGTGGTATGAACATGCACTACAGACCAGTGTTAATTTTGATGTCAAATTTCAATTTAGTTTTAGTCTTAGTCTTTTGACTAAAATGGCATTTTAGTTTTAGTCATAATTTAGTCATCTCAATTGAATCGAATGGGTGTATATTTGCCTGTGCTTACCATATTGACACTCTTTCTTCATGAATCTGCATCACTGTTCAGAAAAAAGTATGCACATTCTTTTACCTTCCTGATATACATACGTTTCCCATTTTCAGAAGGAGGGTCAGCAATGACATCCCCATATTTCTATTAGTAAATAAATACTTTAATTTTCAGAGCGCTAATCTATTTAGGTCCCTGTGGACATACACGGGCTTCAAGCATGCTGTGACTTTCAGCATCATGGTTTCCTGTGGAGTACAGTTTGGGGAGCAGGGTGATAATAGGGCTAAACGTGTGAACTGGGTCAATGAACCAAAAAGGTCTCCACTAAAATGCTGTAAAACAAAATTTAATTACATGGCAGGATTTCCACAAATCTAGAAAACTTGATGTTCTAGACCTGAATTATAATTAATGTAAGCCAACATTCCTTTAAATCTTGAATAAAACAGGGAATGGCAAAGAAAGTCCTATATCCACCTTGCCCTCAAAAGTGCCAGAAGTTTCAACACTTTGTTAAAAACGAAGAAAGTTTCGGCTTCAGACATACTTTAAGAACTAAATTGCTCAGTAACAAGCAGTGATCCAGTAACGTTAGTAAGAAAGGCCTAACCTGTTGCCATGAGCATATATAATATATACTAAAGTTTCACACTCCAGCAGGGTCACTAAAATGTCAGACATACCAGTGACGTTGCTGGAGTGTGACAACTTTATGTGTGTGGTGTACACATTGAGCGGGGACGGGTTCTTGGGTCGGCATGCTAAACGGTGTTATATGGAATATGATAAACTTAATGAGCTTAAGATATGATTAGGTAAGCCGTTCATTTTGAGGAATGTCCTAGATACAGTATGTAAAGCAACTTTCAAGCCTTTTTTGTGCTGAATAGCTTCTATTCATAACCAAAAATGTGCAGCTGTTACCCATACCTTTTTCATTTTCCTTTCAGAGATCTGAAAGAAAAGCTTGGTGCTGCTTGTGCATGATTTACATTCTCTCTGTATGTAATATATTTAGCGTTTATTGCATATTAAACATGTTTGTTGCAGCAAATGGTTAACATTAATCAGGTTTACACCCCAGTAGGAAGATGAGGGAAACATTTAGCAGCTGTTTTCCAAGTCTTTATTGCCTGTAGAAATGGAAGATGATGTTTCATTCACCAATATGCATAGAGAAAACAAATGCTCTACAAGGATAAGGTCATTTTATTGGTATTTACAATTTATGTTAGCCCATGGTGTTTTCAGCATGCTCCTTGTGTGCAGTATGTAGATGTAATAATATGAGGCCACGCTCAGCTTCCTATTGCGCCCTCAAATTAGCTTTATTGCAACAAGTGGCAGACACAGTCAGATTTCTTGCCTGTGACACATTTTACCCTTACTGAAACGTATTACATCTGCAGCAGGGGAAAAATGGCGATGCCTGGATCTTGGCTGGTACCCAGAGTTGCTGTGTAGTGTTTTGGGTCCTTTCAGAGGGATGATTAAGACTCTCAATTGTATACATTTTGTTGTTCTCTGGCTGCCACAATATGCCAGTTATTTCACCTATTCAGAGACCTGGGCTTTAGGTTCCATTGAGATTGTGCAGATGTGTCATAGTGTATTACTGTACTTTCATTATTGTGCAGTGTTTCTTGCTTTTTTGGGGATAGTGGTAAGGCAGCCCAACTTAAATGCAGTTAATCACAACAAAAATATGTAAAGTGAAGAAATGCAGCACTTACAGTTTTATGCAAACGTTTAGGAACCCCTGACAATTTCCATGATTGTCATTTATAAATATTTGGGTGTTTGGATCAGCAATTTCATTTTGATCCATCAAATAACTGAAGGACACAGTAATATTTCAGTAGTGAAATGAGGTTTATTGGATTAACAGAAAATGTGCAATATGCATCAAAACGAAATTAGATGGGAGCATAAATTTGGGCACCCCAACAGAAAAATCACATCAATATTTAGTAGAGCCTCCTTTAGCAGAAATAACAGCCTCTAGACACTTCCTATAGCCTGTAATGAGTGCCTGGATTCTGGATGGATGTATTTTGGACCATTCCTCCTTACAAAACATCTCCAGTTCAGTTAGGTTTGATGGTTGCCGAGCATGGACAGCCTGCTTCAAATCACCCCACAGATGCTCAATGATATTCAGGTCTGGGGACTGGGATGGCCAGAACTTTGTACTTGTTCCTCTGCCTAAATGCCAGAGTAGATTTTGAGCAGTGTTTTGGGTCGTTGTCTTGTTGAAATATCCAGCCCCGGCTTAACTTCAACTTTGTGACTGATTCCTCAACATTATTCTCAAGAATCTGTGGATATTGAGTGGAATCCATGTGACTGTCAACTTTAACCAGATTCCCAGTACTGGCACTGGCCACACAGCCCCACAGCACGATGGAACCTCCACCAGATTTTACTGTGGGTAGCAAGTGTTTTTCTTGGAACGCTGTGCTCTTTTGCCACCATGCATAACGCCCCTTGTTATGACCAAAATGAAGCTGGCTTGTCCAAATGTGTGTTTGCATACCTCAAGCGACTCCGTTTGTGGCGTGTGTGCAGAAAAGGCTTCTTTCACATCACTCTCCCGTTCAGCTTCTCCCTGTGCAAAGTGCGCTGTATTGTTGAACGATGCATAGTGACACCATCTGCAGCAAGTTGATGTTGTAGGTCTTTGGAGGTGGTCTGTGGGCTGTTTTTGACCATTCTCACCATCCTTCGCCTTTGCCTCTCCAATATTTTATGTGGCTGCCACTTCTGGCCTTAACAAGAACTGTGCCTGTGGTCTTCCATTTCCTCACTATGTTCCTCACAGTGGACACTAACAGCTTATATCTCTGTGATAACTTTTTGTAGCATTCCCCTAAACCATAATGTAGAACAATCTTTGTTTTCAGGTCATTTGAGAGTTGTTTTGAGGCCCCCATGTTGCCACTCTTCATAGGAGAGTCAAAGAGAACAACAACTTGCAATTGGCCACATTAAATACCTTTTCTCATGATTGGATGCACCTGTCTATGAAGTTCAAGGCTTAATGAGCTCACCAAATCAATTGTGTGTTCCAATTAATCAGTGCTAAGTAGTTACAGGTATACAAATCAACAAAATGACAAGGGTGCCCAAATGTATGCACCTGTCTAATTTCGTTTTGATGCATATTGCACATTTTCTGTTAATCCAATAAACCTAATTTCACTACTGAAATATTACTGTGTCCTTTAGTTATTTGATAGATCAAAATGAAATTGCTGATCCAAACACCCAAATATTTATAAATGACAATCAAGGAAATTGTCAGGGGTTCCTAAACTTTTGCATACAACTGTAAATGCCCATCAATCCCAAGAGGCACCCAGTAGGTGAATGAACCTTTACTAAAAAGATGAACAGAGTTCTTCCACCAGCACCACAGTAAGCCAAGCCTCTTACCCTTACAACTGGACCATTAGATTATAGATGGTCAAAAACGCCCAAACCTCAATCCACCACAGACTGCTCCAGCATGGATCCAGGCATCACTCCTGATGTTGAAAGGTGTAAAAACAAAACCACTTCATGATGTAGTATATCAAAACTATTTGAATTTATTAAAACCACATCTATATACTCACACAGTAGTAGATATAAACAGGCATGTCATATGAAAAAAAAGTCAGCCCGACCCCATAAAGGAGGCGCCGGTATATTGAGGTTTTTTTTTTTCGGCTCCTTGCTGTCACCTGACAGCAAGTATTGAGCCTATTGGTCAGTCGTAAAAGACTATGTATGTGCACTGAACAGACACAAACATAGTCTAATTGGCTGCCCTGAGCCAGTGACTGACTGTCATTGGATGCGGTGGGCGGAGGCGGGACTGTGGCGCACACGCTGGCTGCGTGATTACTCGTGCAGGCGCAGCACTCCGCCTGGTTTCCATCCCGCTCCTGCACAGAGGGCGAGGGAGTGTGTGCACCTGCTGCCTGACTGCCAGTGCCACAGTGCCAAGCCAAGCCAACGCCGGGCCCAGGCCGACTCAGCCAGCCACGTGAGGACCGTCCGGACGTCCGTAGCCAGCACTCCTGATGTCAGATTCCCCCTACTGACATTCCACAAGGCTGTCCTGCTGCAGCCCAGAGAGGAGAGTAAGATCTGTCCATTCCCTGGGCTCTCCTTTGTGGTGTGATGATGTGTCTGTGGTATTAGTGCAATACTTGCTAGTCCCGTGTTACTGGCACTGGGGGGACTGACTGGGAGCACTCGACACTGGGAGCACTGGAGGGACTGGGAACACTGGGGGGGGGGACTGACTAGGAGCACTTGGGGTCTGACTGGGAGCACTGGAGGGACTGGGAGCACTGGAAGGACTGGGAGCACTGGAGGGACTGGGAGCACTGGAAGGACTGGGAGCACTGGGGGGACTGACTGGGAGCACTGGAGTGACTGGGAGCATCGGGGGACTGGAAGCGCTGGGGGACTTACTGGGAGCACTGGAAGGACTGGGATCACTGTACTGGCTATATACTGTGTTACTGGCTATATACCGTGTTACTGGCTGAATATACCCCTACCTGTGATGCTGAGCTGTATACTGTATCCTGTGATGCCAAGCTGTATACTCCTGACACAATATGTGGAATACAGGGGACGGAGTGGGTGAATTATATAAGGGGTGGGGCTTATGGGACGTGGGAGGAGTCGAAAAGGAAAGGCGTGGCCTGGCACCCCCCCCATCCTAAAAATTCACCAGCCGCCACTAACAAGATGTATATAAGAGGCTCTAAGGTATATAAACAATACAATGAGTATAGCACAGCAATATAATATATGTTGGCAAAAACATTGACATTAGGCATGTGAGATCTGCAGACTAACCGTGTCCTGTGTTGCTGCTGATTATAACCCAATAACCTGACGTGAGAACAGGGAATGGGGAGAGAGGAGAAGGATGGGGGGCCATAAAATCAAGGCCCAGTAATAATCCGTACAGCCAGGTCCAAGTCACACAAGGGGAGAGGGGGCACTAAGAAACAAAACAAAGAGCAGTACAGTGACAGAGTGTTGGTATTGCTACATTGCTAAAAAAAAAAGAAGAAAGGGCAATAATAGTACTGTTTTAAGAGGTATATCTATATATCTCTCTATGTTTGCAACCGAATAAGGGGATATAGTATAGAGGGCAGCACATATGACTTACATTGGCTATATATACATGGTCTTCAGCCAACCAGGGGTGAGTCCCAAAATCCGTGCGGGTTAGTACAGTGCACACAGTGTACAGCCAGGCTGCAAGAGAGTGCAGAGAAGAAAAGAAGGGGGAAGGACAATAATATAAATATACATCTGGTATAGTTCCATGTCCAAGCAGTAACAAACAGTAACAGCAAAAGTCTTTGAAGGGGAGGATTTCAACTATGACAACTGGCACCAGCACAAAGAACTCAGATTAAATGTAAGTCATGTGCTGATTTAAAGAAAAAAATTACCTAAACTTAAGCTTTAAAAATAGTGATTTGTGTTGCACTACCCCCACAAGCGCTGCTGACAGCTCAAAAAATATTTAACTGAGTTGTTGGAGGTGTGGATAGAGTAGATTCTGCTTACAGTATGTCTCTCACTGCTGACAGAACAAAGGTGAGTCAGAGACCTGCTCACAAACTCTCTAGGTTGTTGTAGCAGTCTGTATCGGTGGAGTGGTCCTCCCCTTTGGCATGATGATGATGCACGCTGACTTCCTGCAGCAATTGGGTGGATGGCAGACTTGACTGGCTCAGAGAACAGAACAATAGTTTCCCTGGAGCAGACCCAAGTGGTGGTAGAACCAGGTTATTGTACAATGCAGTGTGCTCGTCCCCCATGCGGCAGATGGACACACCTCAGAGCGGTGTCTAGCAGGCGGCAGGGAAGTGCAGATGATCTGGAGGGCTCAGTGTACCAATCTGCAGTGCTAGCTAGTGGCTTTCTGGGTGGTGCAAACCTGCCAACGGCTCAGAAGTGAAGTGAAAAATTCATCCTCTTTGGCTTTTTCTATTTCCTTCTCAGCAGCTCAGCAGCTCCCCTCTCTCTTTCCTTTGTCTGACAGCAATGACCCCTGAAAAGCCACACTCTTTCTTGTGTTTTTTTTTAAATTTATATCCCCCTTAAGACTCTTTCTGGTCTCAGGGTTAGAGTGGAGCGGACACCTGGATGTTCGGGTTCGGCGGGTTCGGTCGAACTTCGCAAAAAAGTTTGAGTTCGGCCCCGAACTTGACCCCGAACCCCATTGAAGTCAATGGTGACCCGAACTTTTGGGCATTAAAATGGCTCTAAAAAAGTCCTGGAAAGGGCTAGAGGGCTGCAAAAGGAAGCAAAATGGGGGTAAGAGTAGGACAAGTGCCCTGCAAACTGTGGATAGGGAAATAACTTAAAATCACAAAAATAAAGAGACTGCTGCATGACTTGGGGCTCAGACTGCTTGGCTGATTTATAAGGGGCTGAGGGGAAAGACAGATGGCCATGGGGTTCAGGTGCCAACTCTGAGCTTTCAGCAAGGGACCGGGTGGGAGACAATGTGAAGGAACTGGAGGCATTGTCAGCCACCCAATCTACTATCGCCTGTACTTGTTCTGGCCTCACCATTCGTTGAGCGGCATTCGGGCCTACCATATAACGGTGAAGGTTCTGTCGGCTACTCGCACCTGAGGAAGGTGTTTCACTTGTGCGTGTAGCTGGCACAGATCGACCACGTCCTCTCCTTGCAAAAGGAGCTTCACCAACACCACCAACACCAGCAGCACCACAACCACGTCCCTTATTTGACACTCTCCTCATTCTGGACGCAATTGTACTATTTAGCACAAATTTATATTATTTTTTAAAACGGCGATGTAGACACACTTTTTAATTTTGTGCAAGAAATGCACAGCAAGGTGCAAATGTACTATGTAGCACTATTTTTTTATTTTTTTTTTAAACCAGCAATGTTAACGCATTTTTTAATTTTGTGCAAGAAATGCACAGCAAGGTGCAAATTTGCTATGTATCACTATTTTTTTTTTTTTTAAACCAGCAATGTCGACGCACTTTTTATTTTTGTGCAAGAAATGCACCGCTGGCCGCAAATGTAGTATTTCGAATTTTTATTTTTTTAAACCAGCAATGTAGATGCACTTTTTAATTTTGTGCAAGAAATGCCCTGCTGGCCACAAATGTAATATTTTGCACAAAAAAAAAAAAATGTTTTATTAATTTGTCTAAGTGAAATGTAAAAGCAGTATTTAAATATGCCAAAATGTTGCCAACTGAACTAACAGAACACGATTAAAGTAGTGTTCCTGACACACAAGCAGTTGCAAGTGCACTGCACTTGCAAAATCAAGTCAACCGTTGTAAAACCGTATAAATTTATGACGAAAATGTAAAGTGAATCTGTTTAATTATTTTGTAAAAAAAAAAAAACACGTTTTATAATGTAAACACCGGTCGTCCCGTAAAGAACGTGTTTTAATTTTTCACGTAGATGTAACGACCAAATTTTTTTATTTTTAAGCTTTATGATGTAAACGCCGGTCGCCACGTAAAGAACGTGTTTTTATTTTTCACGCAGCTGTAACGACCAAATTTTTTTTTTTTTTATCACTATGTATCGTTTAAACGTGGAACGACACGTAAAGAACGTGTTTTAATTTTTTACGCAATTG